>CAKAJE020002006.1:323397-435743 GCA_916610135.2 Macropis europaea
GTTCAATTTACGTCGCTCCTATTTCAGATTGCGTACCAGGCTAGGAGGCATCTTAAAGCGCGTGGAATGGCGAGTAAAATGCACTATTACACTTCTAGGCTAGGGCGAACAGAGACCCGGTCAGATCATTTTACATTATGGTTAATAAAAGAATTCAGCGAAATTCTATCACATTTGTTCAATTTACGCCGCTCCTACTTCAGATAGCGTATTGGGATACGCGGCATCTCAAAGCGCATGAAATGACGAGTGAAATGCACTATTAAACGTCTAGGGTAGGGCGAACAAAGACCCGATTAGATCATTTTACATTAAGGTTAATATAAGAATTTAGCGAAATTCTATCACATTTGTTCAATTTACGTCGCTCCTATTTCAGATAGCGTATTGGGCTTAGCGGCATCTCAAAGCGCAAGAAATGGCGAGTAAAATGCACTATTAAACTTATAGGGTAGGGCAAACAGAGACCCGATTAGATCATTTTATATTATGGTTAATTTATCAATTCAGCGAAATTCTATCACACTTGTTCAATTTACGTATCTCCTATTTCAGATAGCTTACTGGGCTAGGCGGCATCTTAAAGCGCGTGGAATGGCGAGTAAAATGCACTATTAAACTTCTATGATAGGGCAATCAGAGACCCGATTAGATCATTTTGTATTTTGGTTAATATAAGAATTCAGCGAAATTCTATCACATTTGTTCAATTTACGTCGCTCCTATTTCAGATAGCGTATTGGGCTAAGCGGCATCTCAAAGCGCATGGATTGACGAGTGAAATGTACTATTAAACTTCTAGGGTAGGGCGAACAGAGACCCGAATACATCATTTTATATTACGGTCAATATAAGAATGCAGCGTAATTCTATCACATTTGTTCAACTTACGTCGCTGCTATTTCAGATAGCGTACTGGCCTAGGCGGCATCTCAAAGCGCGTGGAAGGGCGAGTAAAATGCACTACTAAACTTCTATGATAGGGCAATCAGAGTCCCGATTAGATCATTTTACGTTTTGTTTAATATAAGATTTCAGGGAAATTCTATCACATTTGTTCAATTTACGTCGCTCCTATTTCAGATAGCCTATTGGGCTAAGCGGCATCTCAAAGCGCATGAAATGACGAGAGAAATGCACTATTAAACTTCTTGGGTAGGGCGAACAGAGACCCGATTACATCATTTTATATTATGGTTAATTTAAGAATTCGGCAAAATTCTATCACATTTGTTCAATTTACGTCGCTCCTATTTCAGATAGCGTACTGAGTTGGTGGCATCTTAAAGCGCGTGGAATGGCGAGTAAAATGCATGAATAAACTTCTATGATAGGGCAATCAGTGACCCGATTAAATCATTTTATATTTTGGTTAACATAAGAATTCAGCGAAATTCTATCACGTTTGTTCAATTTACGTCGCTCCTATTGCAGATAGCTTATTGGGCTAAGCCGCATCGCAAAGCGCATGAAATGACGAGTGAAATGCACTATTAAACTTATAGGGTAGGGCAAACAGAGACCCGATTAGATCATTTTATATTATGGTTAATTAAGAAGTCAGCAAAATTCTATCACATTTGTTCAATTTACGTCGCTCCTATTTCAGATAGCGTACTGGGCTAGGCGGCATCTTAAAGCGCGTGGAATGGCGAGTAAAATGCAGTATTAAACATCTATGATAGGGCAATCAGAGACCCGATTAGATCATTTTATATTTTGGTTAATATAAGAATTCAGTGAAATTCTATCACATTTGTTCAATTTACGTCACTCCTATTTCAGATAGCGTCTTGGGCAAAGCGGCATCTCAAAGTGCATGAAATGGCGAGTAAAATGCACTATTAAACTTGTAGGGTAGGGCAATCAGAGACCCGATTAGATCATTTTATATTATGGTTAATTTAAGAATTCCGCAAAATTCTATCACATTTGTTCAATTTACGTAGTTCCTATTTCAGATAGCGTACTGGGCTAGGCGGCATCTTAAAGCGCATGGAATGGCGAGTAAAATGCACTATTAAATTCGTATGATAGGGCAATCAGAGACCCGATTAGATCATTTTATATTTTGGTTAATATAAGAATTCAGCGAAATTCTATCACATTTGTTCAATTTACGTCGCTCCTATTTCAGATAGCTTATTGGGCTAAGCGGCATCTCAAAGCGCACGAAATGACGAGTGAAATGCACTATCAAACTTATAGGGTAGGGCGAACAGAGACCCGATTAGATCATTTTACATTAAGGTTAATATAAGAATTCATCGAAATTCTATCACATTTGTTCAATTTACGTCGCTCCTGTTTCAGATAGCGTATTGGGCTAAGCGGCATCTCAAGGCGCCTGAAATTGCGAGTAAAATGCACTAGTAAACTTCTAGGGTACGGCAATCAGAGACCCGATTAGATCATTTTATATTATGGTTAATTTAAGAATTCAGCAAAATTCTATCACATTTGTTCAATTTACGTCGTTCCTATTTCAGATAGCGTACTGGGCTAGGCGGTATCTTAAAGCGCGTGGAATGGCGAGTAAAATGCAATATTAAACTTCTCGGGTAGGGCAAACAGAGACCCGATTAGATCATTTTATATTATGGTTAATTTATCAATTCAGCGAAATTCTATCACATTTGTTCAATTTACGTCGCTCCTATTTCAGATAACGTATTGGGCTAAGCGGCATCCCAAAGCTCATGAAATGACGAGTGAAATGCACTATTAAACTTCTGGGGTAGGGCGAACAGAGACACGATTAGATCATTTTACATTATGGTTAATACAAGAATTCAGCGAAATTCTATCACATTTGTTCAATTTACGTCGCTCCTATTTCAGATGGCGCATTGGGCTAAGCGGCATCTCAAAGCGCGTGAAATGGCGAGTAAAATGCACTACTAAACTTCTATGATAGGGCAATCAGAGTCCCGATTAGATCATTTTATATTTTGTTTACTATAAGATATCAGGGAAATTCTATCACATTTGTTCAATTTTCGTCGCTCCTATTTCAGATAGCGTATTGGGCTAAGCGGCATCTCAAAGCGCATGAAATGACGAGTGAAATGCACTATTAAACGTCTAGGGTAGGGCAAACAGAGACCCGATTAGATCATTTTATATTATGGTTAATTAAGAAGTCTGCAAAATTCTATCACATTTGTTCAATTTACGTCGCTCCTATTTTAGATAGCGTACTGGGCTAGGCGGCATCTTAAAGCGCGTGGAATGGCGAGTAAAATCAGTTTTAAACATCTATGATAGGGCAATCAGAGACCCGATTAGATCATTTTATTTTATGGATAATTTAAGAATTCAGAGATTCTATCACATTTGTTCAATTTACGTCGCTCATATATCAAATAGCGTACTGGGGTAAGCGGCATCTCTAAGCGCAAGAAATTGCGAGTAAAATGCACTATTAAACTTCTAGGGTAGGCCAAACAGAGACCCGATTAGATCATTTTATTTTATGGATAATTTAAGAATTCAGCGAAATTCTATCACATTTGTTCAATTTACGTCGCTCCTATTTCAGATGGCGCATTGGGCTAAGCGGCATCTCAAAGCGCGTGGAATGGCGAGGAAAATGCACTATTAAACTTCTAGGACAGGGCAATCAGAGACCCGATTAGATCATTTTATATTTTGGTTAATATAAGAATTCAGGGAAATTCTATCACATTTGTTCAATTTACGTCGTTCCTATTTCAGATAGCGTATTGGGGTATGCGGCATCTCAAAGCGCATGAAATGGCGAGTCAAATGCACTATTAAACTTCTAGGGTAGGGCAAACATAGACCCTATTAGATAATTTTATATTATGATTAATTTAAGAATTCAGCGATATTCTATCACATTTGTTCAATTTACGTCGCTCCTATTTCAGATAGCGTACTAGGCTAGGAGGCATCTTAAAGCGCGTGGAATGGCGAGTAAAATGCACTATTAAACTTCTATGATAGGGCAATCAGAGACCCGATTAGATCATTTTATATTTCGTTTAATATAAGAATTCAGGTAAATTCTATCACATTTGTTCAATTTACGTCGCTCCTATTTCAGATAGCGTATTGGTCTAAGCGGCATCTCAAAGCGCAAGAAATGCCGAGTAAAATGCACTATTAAACTTCTAGGGTAGGGCAAACAGAGACCCGATTAGGTCATTTTATATTATGGTTAATTTAAGCATTCACCGAAATTCTATCACATTTGACTAATTTACGTCGCTCCTATTTCAGATAGCCTACTGGGCTAGGCGCCATCTTAAAGCGCGTGGAATGGCGAGTAAAATGCACTATTAAACTTCTATGATAGGGCAATCAGAGACCCGATTAGGTCATTTTATATTTTGGTTAATATAAGAATTCAGCGAAATTCTATCACATTTGTTCAATTTACGTCGCTCATATTTCAGATAGCGTATTGGGCTAAGCGGCATCTCAAAGCGCAAGAAATGGCGAGTGAAATGCACTATTAAACTTCTAGGGTAGGGCAAACAGAGACCCGATTAGATCATTTTATATTATGGTTATTTTATGAATTCAGCGAAATTCTATCACATTTGTTCAATTTACGTCGCTCCTATTTCAGATTGCTTATTGGGCTAAGCGGCATCTCAAAGCGGATGAAATGGCGAGTACAATGCAATATTAAACTTCTATGATTGGGCAATCAGAGACCCGATTAGATCATTTTATATTTTGGTTAACATAAGAATTCAGCGAAATTCTATCACATTTGTTCAATTTAAGTCGCTCATATTTCAGATAGCGTATTGGGCTAAGCGACATCTCGAAGCGCATGAAATGGCGAGCAAAATGCACTTTTAAACTTCTAGGGTAGGGCAAACAGAGACCCGATTAGATCATTTTATATTACGGTTAATTTAAGAATTCAACAAGATTCTATCACATATGTTGAATTTACGTCGCTCCTATTTCAGATGGCGAAATGGACTAGGCGGCATCTTAAAGCGCGTGGAATGGCGAGTAAAATGCACTATTAAACTTCTATGATAGGGCAATCAGAGACCCGATTAGATCATTTTATATTTTGGTTAATATAAGAATTCAGCGAAATTCTATCACATTTGTTCAATTTACGTCGCTCATATTTCAGATAGCGTATTGGGCTAAGCGGCACCTCAAAGCGCATGAAATGTCGAGTGAAATGCACTATTAAACTTCTGGGGTAGGGCGAACAGAGACCCGATTAGATCATTTTACAATATGGTTAATATAAGAACTCAGTGAAATTCTATCACATTTGTTCAATTTACGTCGCTCCAATTCAGATAGCGTACTGGGCTAGGCGCCATCTTAAAGCGCGTGGAATGGCCAGTAAAATGCACTATCAAACTTCTATGATAGAGCAATCAGAGACCCGATCAGATCATTTTATATTTTGGTTAATATAAGAATTCAGCGAAATTCTATCACATTCGTTCAATTTATGTCGCTCCTATTTCAGATAGCGTATTGGGCCGAGCGGCATCTCAACGCGCATTAAATGACGAGTGAAATGCACTATTAAGGTTCTGGAGTAGGGCGAACAGAGACCCGATTAGATCATTTTACATTAAGGTTAATATAAGAATTCAGGGAAATTCTATCACATTTGTTCAATTTAAGTCGCTCCTATTTCAGATAGCGAATTGGGCCAAGCGGCACCTCAAAGCGCATGAAATGTCGAGTGAAATTTACTATTAAACTTCTGGGGTAGGGCGAACAGAGACCCGATTAGATCATTTTACAATATGGTTAATATAAGAACTCAGTGAAATTCTATCACATTTGTTCAACTTACGTCGCTCCTATTTCAGATAGCGTACTGGGCAAGGCGGCATCTTAAAGCGCGTGGAAGGGCGAGTAAAATGCACTACTAAACTTCTATGATAGGGCAATCAGAGACCCGATTAGATCATTTTATATTTTGGTTAATATAAGAATTCAGCGTAATTCTATCACATTTGTTCAACTTACGTCGTTCCTATTTCAGCTAGCGTACTGGCCTAGGCGGCATCTCAAAGCGCGTGGAAGGGCGAGTAAAATGCACTACTAAACTTCTATGATAGGGCAATCGGAGTCCCGATTAGATCATTTTATATTTTGTTTACTATAAGATACCAGGGAAATTCTATCACATTTGTTCAATTTTCGTCGCTCCTATTTCAGATAGCGTATTGGGCTAAGCGGCATCTCAAAGCGCATGAAATGACGAGTAAAATGCACTATTAAACGTCTAGGGTAGGGCGAACAAAGACCCGATTAGATCATTTTACATTAAGGTTAATATAAGAATTTAGCGAAATTCTATCAAATTTGTACAATTTACGTCTCTCCTATTTCAAATAGCGTATTGGGCTAAGCGGCATGTCAAAGGGCAAGAAATGGCGAGTAAAATGAACTATTAAACTTCTAGGGTAGGGCAAACAGAGACCCCATTAGATCATTTTATATTATGGTTAATTTAAGAATTCAGAGAAATTCTATCACATTTGTTCAATTTACGTCGCTCCTATTGCAGATAGCGTATTGGGCTAAGCGGCATCTCAAAGCGCATGAAATGGCGAGTAAAATGCACTATTAAACTTCTAGTGTAGTGCAATCAGAGACCCGATTAGATAATTTTATATTATGCTTAATTTAAGAATTCAGCAAAATTCTATCACATTTGTTCAATTTACGTAGTTCCTATTTCAGATAGCATACTGGGCTAGGCGGTATCTTAAAGCGCGCGGAATGGCGAGTAAAATGCACTATAAAACTTCTATGATAGGGCAATCAGAGACCCGATTAGATCATTTTATATTTTGGTTAATATAAGAATTCAGCGAAATTCTATCACATTTGTTCAATTTACGTCGCTCCTATTTCAGATAGCGTATTGGGCTAGGCGGCATCTCAAAGCGCATGCATAGACGAGTGAAATGCTCTATTAAACTTCTAGGGTAGGGCGAACAGAAACCCGAATAGATCATTTTATAATACGGTTAATATAAGAATTCAGCGTAATTCTATCACATTTGTTCAACTTACGTCGCTCCTATTTCAAATAGCGTACTGGGCTAGGCGGCATCTCAAAGCGCGTGGAAGGGCGAGTAAAATACAGTACTAAACTTCTATGATAGGGCAATCAGAGACCCGATTACATCATTTTATATTTTGGTTATTATAAGAATTCAGCGAAATTCTATCACATTTGTTCAATTTACGTCGCTCCTATTTCAGATAGCGTATTGGGCTAAGCGGCATCTCAAAGCGCATGGATTGACGAGTGAAATGCTCTATTAAACTTCTAGGGTAGGGCGAACAGAAACCCGATTAGATCATTTTATATTATGGTTAATTTATCAATTCAGCGAAATTCTATCACACTTGTTCAGTTTACGTCTCTCCTATTTCAGATAGCGTACTGGGCTAGGCGGCATCTTAAAGCGCGTGGAAGGGCGAGTAAAATGCACTACTAAACTTCTATGATAGGGCAATCAGAGACCCGATTAGATCATTTTATATTTTGGTTAATATAAGAATTCAGCGTAATTCTATCACATTTGTTCAACTTACGTCGTTCCTATTTCAGCTAGCGTACTGGCCTAGGCGGCATCTCAAAGCGCGTGGAAGGGCGAGTAAAATGCACTACTAAACTTCTATGATAGGGCAATCAGAGTCCCGATTAGATCATTTTATATTTTGTTTACTATAAGATACCAGGGAAATTCTATCACATTTGTTCAATTTTCGTCGCTCCTATTTCAGATAGCGTATTGGGCTAAGCGGCATCTCAAAGCGCATGAAATGACGAGTGAAATGCACAATTAAACTTATAGGGTAGGGCAAACAGAGACCCGATTAGATCATTTTATATTATGGTTAATTTAAGAAGTCAGCAAAATTCTATCACATTTGTTCAATTTACGTCGCTCCTATTTCAGATAGCGTACTGGGCTAGGCGGCATCTTAATGCGCGTGGAATGGCGAGTAAAATGCAGTTTTAAACATCTATGATAGGGCAATCAGAGACCCGATTAGATCATTTTATATTTTGGTTAATTTAAGATTTCAGCAAAATTCTATCACATTTGTTCAATTTACGTCGCTCCTATTTCAGATAGCGTATTGGGCTAAGCGGCATCTCAAAGCGCATGAAATGACGAATAAAATGCACAATTAAGCTTCTACGCTAGGGCGAACAGAGACCCGATTAGATCATTTTACATTATGGTTAATAAAAGAATTCAGCGAAATTCTATTACATTTGATCAATTTACATCGCTCCAATTTCAGATAGCGTATTGGGCTAAGCGGCATCTCAAAGCGCATGAAATGACGAATAAAATGCACAATTAAGCTTCCAGGGTAAGGCAATCAGAGACCCGATTAGATCATTTTATATTATGGTTAATTTAAGATTTCAGCAAAATTCTATCACATTTGTTCAATTTACGTCGTTCCTATTTCAGATAGCGTACTGGGCTAAGCGGCATCTAAAAGCGCATGAAATGACGAGTAAAATGCACTATTAAACTTCTAGGATAAGGCAAACAGAGACCCGATTAGATCATTTTATATTACGGTAAATATAAGAATTCAGCGTAATTCTATCACATTTGTTCAACTTACGTAGCTCCTATTTCAGATTGCGTACTGGGCTAGGCGGCAACTTAAAGCGCGTGGAATGGCGAGTAAAATGCACTATTAAACTTCTATGGTAGGGCAATCAGAGAACCGATTAGATCATTTTATACTTTGGTTAATATAAGAATTCAGCGAAATTCTATCACATTTGTTCAATTTACGTAGTTCCTATTTCAGTTAGCATACTGGGCTAGGCGGTATCTTAAAGCGCGCGGAATGGCGAGTAAAATGCACTATAAAACTTCTATGATAGGGCAATCAGAGATCCGATTAGATCATTTTATATTTTGGTTAATATAAGAATTCAGCGAAATTCTATCACATTTGTTCAATTTACGTCGCTCCTATTTCAGATAGCGTATTGGGCTAAGCGGCATCTCAAAGCGCATGAAATGACGAATAAAATGCACAGTTAAGCTTCTACGCTAGGGCGAACAGAGACCCGATTAGATCATTTTTCATTATGGTTAATAAAAGAATACAGCGAAATTCTATCACATTTGATCAATTTACATCGCTCCTATTTCAGGTAGCGTATTGGGCTAAGCGGCATCTCAAAGCGCATGAAAGACGAGTAAAATGAACTATTAAACTTCTAGGGTAGGGCAAACAGAGACCCCATTAGATCATTTTATATTATGGTTAATTTAAGTATTCAGCGAAATTCTATCACATTTGTTCAATTTACGTCGCTCCTATTTCAGATAGCGTATTGGGCTAAGCGGCATCTCAAAGCGCATGAAAGGGCGAGTAAAATGCACTGTTAAACTTCTAGGGTAGGGCAAACAGAGACCCGATTAGATCATTTTATATTATGGTTAATTTAAGAATTCAGCGAAATTCTATCACATTTGTTCAATTTTCGTCGCTCCTATTGCAGATAGCGTATTGGGCTAAGCGGCATCTCAAAGCGCATGAAATGGCGAGTAAAATGCACTATTAAACTTCTAGGGTAAGGCAATCAGAGACCCGATTAGATCATTTTATATTATGGTTAATTTAAGATTTCAGCAAAATTCTATCACATTTGTTCAATTTACGTCGTTCCTATTTCAGATAGCGTACTGGGCTAAGCGGCATCTCAAAGCGCATGAAATGGCGAGTAAAATGCACTATTAAACTTCTAGGATAAGGCAAACAGAGACCCGATTAGATCATTTTATATTATCGTTAATTTAAGAATTCAGCGAAATTCTATCACATTTGTTCAATTTTCGTCGCTCCTATTGCAGATAGCGTATTGGGCTAAGCGGCATCTCAAAGCGCATGAAATGGCGAGTAAAATGCACTATTAAACTTCAATGGTAGGGCAATCAGAGAACCGATTAGATCATTTTATATTTTGGTTAATATAAGAATTCAGCGAAATTCTATCACATTTGTTCAATTTACGTCGCTCCTATTTCAGATAGCGTCTAGGGCTAAGCGGCATCTCAAAGCGCATGAAATGGCGAGTAAAATGCACTATTAAACTTCTAGGGTAGGGCAATCAGAGACCCGATTAGATCATTTTATATTATGGTTAATTTAAGAATTCAGCAAAATTCTATCACATTTGTTCAATTTACGTCGTTCCTATTTCAGATAGCGTACTGGGCTAACCGGCATCTTCAAGCGCGTGGAATGGCGAGTAAAATTCACTATTAAACTTCTAGGGTAGGGCGAACAAAGACCCGATTAGATCCTTTTACATTAATGTTAATATAAGAATTCAGCGAAATTCTGTCACATTTGTTCAATTTACGTCGCTCCTATTTCAGATAGCGTATTGGGCTAAGCGGCATCTCAAAGCGCATGAAATGGCGAGTAAAATGCACTATTAAACTTCTAGGATAAGGCAAACAGAGACCCGATTAGATCGTTTTTTATATTACGGTAAATATAAGAATTCAGCGTAATTCTGTCACATTTGTTCAACTTACGTAGCCCCTATTTCAGATAGCGTACTGGGCTAGGCGGCAGCTTAAAGCGCGTGGAATGGCGAGTAAAATGCACTATTAAACTTCTATGGTAGGGCAATCAGAGAACCGATTAGATCATTTTATATTATGGTTAATATAAGAATTCAGCGAAATTCTATCACATTTGTTCAACTTACGTAGCTCCTATTACAGGTAGCGTATTGGGGTAAGCTGCATCTCAAAGCGCAAGACATGGCGAGTAAAATGCACTATTAAACTTCTAGGGTAGGGCGAACAAAGACCCGATTAGATCATTTTACATTAAGGTTAATATAAGAATTCAGCGAAATTCTGTCACATTTGTTCAATTTACGTCGTTC
Organism: Macropis europaea; assembly: GCA_916610135.2. Lineage (NCBI taxonomy): Eukaryota > Metazoa > Arthropoda > Insecta > Hymenoptera > Melittidae > Macropis > Macropis europaea. Next base: position 334,322 of record CAKAJE020002006.1, read on the forward strand.
CTATTTCAGATAGCGTACTGGGCTAGGCGGCATCTTAAAGCGCATGGAATGGCGAGTAAAATGCACTATGAAACTTCTATGATAGGGCATTCAGAGACGCGATTAGATCATTTTATATTTTGGTTAATATAAGAATTCAGCGAAATTCTATCACATTTGTTCAATTTACGTCGCTCCTATTTCAGATAGCGTATTGGGCTAAGCGGCATCTCAAAGCGCATGAAAGGGCGAGTAAAATGCACTGTTAAACTTCTAGGGTAGGGCAAACAGAGACCCGATTAGATCATTTTATATTATGGTTAATTTAAGAATTCAGCGAAATTCTGTCACATTTGTTCAACTTTCGTCGCTCCTATTTCAGATAGCGTACTGAGCTAGGCGGCATCTTAAAGCGCGTGGAATGACGAGTAAAATGCACTATAAAACTTCTATGATAGGGCAATCAGAGACCCGATTAGATCGTTTTATATTACGGTTAATATAAGAATTCAGCGTAATTCTGTCACATTTGTTCAACTTTCGTCGCTCCTATTTCAGATAGCGTACTGAGCTAGGCGGCATCTTAAAGCGCGTGGAATGGCGAGTAAAGTGCAATATTAAACTTCTATGATAGGGCAATCAGAGACCCGATTAGATCATTTTATATTTTGGTTAATATAAGAATTCAGCGAAATTCTATCACAAATGTTCAATTCACGTCGCTCCTATTTCAGATAGCGTATTGGGCTAAGCGGCAACTGAAAGCACAAGAAATGACGAGTGAAATGCACTATTAAACTTCTAGGGTAGGGCGAACGGAGACCCGATTAGATTATTTTACATTAAGGTTAATATAACAATACAGGGAAATTCTATCACGTTTTTTCAATTTACGTCGCTCCTATTTCAAATAGCGTACTCGGATAGGCGGCATCTTAAAGCGCGTGGAATGGCGAGTAAAATGCACTATAAAACTTCTATGATAGGGCAATCAGAGACCCGATTAGATCATTTCATATTTTGGTTAATATAAGAATTCAGCGAAATTCTATCACATTTGTTCAATTTACGTCGCTCCTATTTCAGATAGCGTATTGGGCTAAGCGGCATCTCAAAGCGCATGGATAGACGAGTGAAATGCTCTATTAAACTTCTAGGGTAGGGCGAACAGAAACCCGAATAGATCATTTTATATTACGGTTAATATAAGAATTCAGCGTAATTCTATCACATTAGTTCAACTTACGTCGCTCCTATTTCAGATAGCGTACTGGGCTAGGCGGCATCTCAAAGCGCGTGGAAGGGCGAGTAAAATACAGTACTAGACTTCTATGATAGGGCAATCAGAGACCCGATTACATCATTTTATATTTTGGTTATTATAAGAATTCAGCGAAATTCTATCACATTTGTTCAATTTACGTCGCTCCTATTTCAGATAGCGTATTGGGCTAAGCGGCATCTCAAAGCGCATGGATTGACGAGTGAAATGCTCTATTAAACTTCTAGGGTAGGGCGAACAGAAACCCGAATAGATCATTTTATATTACGGTTAATATAAGAATTCAGCGAAATTCTATCACATTTGTTCAATTTACGTCGCTCCTATTTCAGATAGCGTATTGGGGTAAGCTGCATCTCAAAGCGCAAGAAATGGCGAGTAAAATGCACTATTAAACTTCCAGGGTAGGGCAAACAGAGACCCGATTAGATCATTTTATATTTTGGTTAATATAAGGATTCAGCGAAATTCTATCACATTTGTTCAATTTACGTCGCTCCTATTTCAGATAGCGTATTGGGCTAAGCGGCATCTCAAAGCGCATGAAATGGCGAGTAAAATGCACTATTAAACTTCTAGGATAAGGCAAACAGAGACCCGATTAGATCATTTTATATTACGGTTAATATAAGAATTCAGCGTAATTCTGTCACATTTGTTCAACTTTCGTCGCTCCTATTTCACATAGCGTACTGAGCTAGGCGGCATCTTAAAGCGCGTGGAATGGCGAGTAAAATGCAATATTAAACTTCTATGACATGGCAATCAGAGACCCGATTAGATCATTTTATATTTTGGTTAATATAAGAATTCAGCGAAATTCTATCACAATTGTTCAATTCACGTCGCTCCTATTTCAGATAGCGTATTGGGCTAAGCGGCAACTGAAAGCACAAGAAATGACGAGTGAAATGCACTATTAAACTTCTAGGGTAGGGCGAACGGAGACCCGATTAGATCATTTTACATTAAGGTTAATATAACAATACAGGGAAATTCTATCACATTTTTTCAATTTACGTCGCTCCTATTTCAAATAGCGTACTCGGATAGGCGGCATCTTAAAGCGCGTGGAATGGCGAGTAAAATGCACTGTTAAACTTCTATGATAGGACAATCAGAGACCCGATTAGATCATTTTATATTCTGGTTAATATAAGAATTCAGCGAAATTCTATCACATTTGTTTAATTTACGTCGCTCCTATTTCAGATAGCGTATTGGGCTAAGCGGCATCTCAAAGCGCATGAAATGACGAGTAAAATTCACTATTAAACTTCTAGTGTAGGGCAATCAGAGACCCGATTAGATCATTTTATATTATGCTTAATTTAAGAATTCAGCAAAATTCTATCACATTTGTTCAATTTACGTAGTTCCTATTTCAGATATCATACTGGGCTAGGCGGTATCTTAAAGCGCGCCGAATGGCGAGTAAAATGCACTATAAAACTTCTATGATAGGGCAATCAGAGACCCGATTAGATCATTTTATATTTTGGTTAATATAAGAATTCAGCGAAATTCTATCACATTTGTTCAATTTACGTCGCTCCTATTTCAGATAGCGTATTGGGCTAGGCGGCATCTCAAAGCGCATGCATAGACGAGTGAAATGCTCTATTAAACTTCTAGGGTAGGGCGAACAGAAACCCGAATAGATCATTTTATAATACGGTTAATATAAGAATTCAGCGTAATTCTATCACATTTGTTCAACTTACGTCGCTCCTATTTCAAATAGCGTACTGGGCTAGGCGGCATCTCAAAGCGCGTGGAAGGGCGAGTAAAATACAGTACTAAACTTCTATGATAGGGCAATCAGAGACCCGATTACATCATTTTATATTTTGGTTATTATAAGAATTCAGCGAAATTCTATCACATTTGTTCAATTTACGTCGCTCCTATTTCAGATAGCGTATTGGGCTAAGCGGCATCTCAAAGCGCATGGATTGACGAGTGAAATGCTCTATTAAACTTCTAGGGTAGGGCGAACAGAAACCCGATTAGATCATTTTATATTATGGTTAATTTATCAATTCAGCGAAATTCTATCACACTTGTTCAGTTTACGTCTCTCCTATTTCAGATAGCGTACTGGGCTAGGCGGCATCTTAAAGCGCGTGGAAGGGCGAGTAAAATGCACTACTAAACTTCTATGATAGGGCAATCAGAGACCCGATTAGATCATTTTATATTTTGGTTAATATAAGAATTCAGCGTAATTCTATCACATTTGTTCAACTTACGTCGTTCCTATTTCAGCTAGCGTACTGGCCTAGGCGGCATCTCAAAGCGCGTGGAAGGGCGAGTAAAATGCACTACTAAACTTCTATGATAGGGCAATCAGAGTCCCGATTAGATCATTTTATATTTTGTTTACTATAAGATACCAGGGAAATTCTATCACATTTGTTCAATTTTCGTCGCTCCTATTTCAGATAGCGTATTGGGCTAAGCGGCATCTCAAAGCGCATGAAATGACGAGTGAAATGCACAATTAAACTTATAGGGTAGGGCAAACAGAGACCCGATTAGATCATTTTATATTATGGTTAATTTAAGAAGTCAGCAAAATTCTATCACATTTGTTCAATTTACGTCGCTCCTATTTCAGATAGCGTACTGGGCTAGGCGGCATCTTAATGCGCGTGGAATGGCGAGTAAAATGCAGTTTTAAACATCTATGATAGGGCAATCAGAGACCCGATTAGATCATTTTATATTTTGGTTAATTTAAGATTTCAGCAAAATTCTATCACATTTGTTCAATTTACGTCGCTCCTATTTCAGATAGCGTATTGGGCTAAGCGGCATCTCAAAGCGCATGAAATGACGAATAAAATGCACTATTAAGCTTCTACGCTAGGGCGAACAGAGACCCGATTAGATCATTTTACATTATGGTTAATAAAAGAATTCAGCGAAATTCTATTACATTTGATCAATTTACATCGCTCCAATTTCAGATAGCGTATTGGGCTAAGCGGCATCTCAAAGCGCATGAAATGACGAATAAAATGCACAATTAAGCTTCCAGGGTAAGGCAATCAGAGACCCGATTAGATCATTTTATATTATGGTTAATTTAAGATTTCAGCAAAATTCTATCACATTTGTTCAATTTACGTAGTTCCTATTTCAGTTAGCATACTGGGCTAGGCGGTATCTTAAAGCGCGCGGAATGGCGAGTAAAATGCACTATAAAACTTCTATGATAGGGCAATCAGAGATCCGATTAGATCATTTTATATTTTGGTTAATATAAGAATTCAGCGAAATTCTATCACATTTGTTCAATTTACGTCGCTCCTATTTCAGATAGCGTATTGGGCTAAGCGGCATCTCAAAGCGCATGAAATGACGAATAAAATGCACAGTTAAGCTTCTACGCTAGGGCGAACAGAGACCCGATTAGTTCATTTTTCATTATGGTTAATAAAAGAATACAGCGAAATTCTATCACATTTGATCAATTTACATCGCTCCTATTTCAGGTAGCGTATTGGGCTAAGCGGCATCTCAAAGCGCATGAAATGACGAGTAAAATGAACTATTAAACTTCTAGGGTAGGGCAAACAGAGACACCATTAGATCATTTTATATTATGGTTAATTTAAGTATTCAGCGAAATTCTATCACATTTGTTCAATTTACGTCGCTCCTATTTCAGATAGCGTATTGGGCTAAGCGGCATCTCAAAGCGCATGAAAGGGCGAGTAAAATGCACTGTTAAACTTCTAGGGTAGGGCAAACAGAGACCCGATTAGATCATTTTATATTATGGTTAATTTAAGAATTCAGCGAAATTCTGTCACATTTGTTCAACTTTCGTCGCTCCTATTTCAGATAGCGTACTGAGCTAGGCGGCATCTTAAAGCGCGTGGAATGACGAGTAAAATGCACTATAAAACTTCTATGATAGGGCAATCAGAGACCCGATTAGATCGTTTTATATTACGGTTAATATAAGAATTCAGCGTAATTCTGTCACATTTGTTCAACTTTCGTCGCTCCTATTTCAGATAGCGTACTGAGCTAGGCGGCATCTTAAAGCGCGTGGAATGGCGAGTAAAGTGCAATATTAAACTTCTATGATAGGGCAATCAGAGACCCGATTAGATCATTTTATATTTTGGTTAATATAAGAATTCAGCGAAATTCTATCACAAATGTTCAATTCACGTCGCTCCTATTTCAGATAGCGTATTGGGCTAAGCGGCAACTGAAAGCACAAGAAATGACGAGTGAAATGCACTATTAAACTTCTAGGGTAGGGCGAACGGAGACCCGATTAGATTATTTTACATTAAGGTTAATATAACAATACAGGGAAATTCTATCACATTTTTTCAATTTACGTCGCTCCTATTTCAAATAGCGTACTCGGATAGGCGGCATCTTAAAGCGCGTGGAATGGCGAGTAAAATGCACTATAAAACTTCTATGATAGGGCAATCAGAGACCCGATTAGATCATTTCATATTTTGGTTAATATAAGAATTCAGCGAAATTCTATCACATTTGTTCAATTTACGTCGCTCCTATTTCAGATAGCGTATTGGGCTAAGCGGCATCTCAAAGCGCATGGATAGACGAGTGAAATGCTCTATTAAACTTCTAGGGTAGGGCGAACAGAAACCCGAATAGATCATTTTATATTACGGTTAATATAAGAATTCAGCGTAATTCTATCACATTTGTTCAACTTACGTCGCTCCTATTTCAGATAGCGTACTGGGCTAGGCGGCATCTCAAAGCGCGTGGAAGGGCGAGTAAAATACAGTACTAGACTTCTATGATAGGGCAATCAGAGACCCGATTACATCATTTTATATTTTGGTTATTATAAGAATTCAGCGAAATTCTATCACATTTGTTCAATTTACGTCGCTCCTATTTCAGATAGCGTATTGGGCTAAGCGGCATCTCAAAGCGCATGGATTGACGAGTGAAATGCTCTATTAAACTTGTAGGGTAGGGCGAACAGAAACCCGAATAGATCATTTTATATTACGGTTAATATAAGAATTCAGCGAAATTCTATCACATTTGTTCAATTTACGTCGCTCCTATTTCAGATAGCGTATTGGGGTAAGCTGCATCTCAAAGCGCAAGAAATGGCGAGTAAAATGCACTATTAAACTTCCAGGGTAGGGCAAACAGAGACCCGATTAGATCATTTTATATTTTGGTTAATATAAGGATTCAGCGAAATTCTATCACATTTGTTCAATTTACGTCGCTCCTATTTCAGATAGCGTATTGGGCTAAGCGGCATCTCAAAGCGCATGAAATGGCGAGTAAAATGCACTATTAAACTTCTAGGATAAGGCAAACAGAGACCCGATTAGATCATTTTATATTACGGTTAATATAAGAATTCAGCGTAATTCTGTCACATTTGTTCAACTTTCGTCGCTCCTATTTCAGATAGCGTACTGAGCTAGGCGGCATCTTAAAGCGCGTGGAATGGCGAGTAAAATGCAATATTAAACTTCTATGACAGGGCAATCAGAGACCCGATTAGATCATTTTATATTTTGGTTAATATAAGAATTCAGCGAAATTCTATCACAATTGTTCAATTCACGTCGCTCCTATTTCAGATAGCGTATTGGGCTAAGCGGCAACTGAAAGCACAAGAAATGACGAGTGAAATGCACTATTAAACTTCTAGGGTAGGGCGAACGGAGACCCGATTAGATCATTTTACATTAAGGTTAATATAACAATACAGGGAAATTCTATCACATTTTTTCAATTTACGTCGCTCCTATTTCAAATAGCGTACTCGGATAGGCGGCATCTTAAAGCGCGTGGAATGGCGAGTAAAATGCACTGTTAAACTTCTATGATAGGACAATCAGAGACCCGATTAGATCATTTTATATTCTGGTTAATATAAGAATTCAGCGAAATTCTATCACATTTGTTTAATTTACGTCGCTCCTATTTCAGATAGCGTATTGGGCTAAGCGGCATCTCAAAGCGCATGAAATGACGAGTAAAATTCACTATTAAACTTCTAGTGTAGGGCAATCAGAGACCCGATTAGATCATTTTATATTATGCTTAATTTAAGAATTCAGCAAAATTCTATCACATTTGTTCAATTTACGTAGTTCCTATTTCAGATAGCATACTGGGCTAGGCGGTATCTTAAAGCGCGCGGAATGGCGAGTAAAATGCACTATAAAACTTCTATGATAGGGCAATCAGAGACCCGATTAGATCATTTCATATTTTGGTTAATATAAGAATTCAGCGAAATTCTATCACATTTGTTCAATTTACGTCGCTCCTATTTCAGATAGCGTATTGGGCTAAGCGGCATCTCAAAGCGCATGGATAGACGAGTGAAATGCTCTATTAAACTTCTAGGGTAGGGCGAACAGAAACCCGAATAGATCATTTTATATTACGGTTAATATAAGAATTCAGCGTAATTCTATCACATTTGTTCAACTTACGTCGCTCCTATTTCAGATAGCGTACTGGGCTAGGCGGCATCTCAAAGCGCGTGGAAGGGCGAGTAAAATACAGTACTAAACTTCTATGATAGGGCAATCAGAGACCCGATTACATCATTTTATATTTTGGTTATTATAAGAATTCCGCGAAATTCTATCACATTTGTTCAATTTACGTCGCTCCTATTTCAGATAGCGTATTGGGCTAAGCGGCATCTCAGAGCGCATGAAATGGCGAGTAAAATACACTATTAAACTTCTAGGGTAGGGCAATCAGAGACCCGATTAGATCATTTTATATTATGGTCAATTTAAGAATTCAGCAAAATTCTATCACATTTGCTCAATTTACGTCGTTCTTATTTCAGATAGCGTACTGGGCTAGGCGGCATCATCAAGCGCGTGGAATGGCGAGTAAAATTCACGATTGAACTTCTAGGGTAGGGCGAACAAAGACCCGATTAGATCATTTGACATTAAGGTTAATATAAGGATTCAGCGAAATTCTGTCACATTTGTTCAATTTACGTCGCTCCTATTTCAGATAGCGTATTGGGCTAAGCGGCATCTCAAAGCGCATGAAATGGCGAGTAAAATGCACTGTTAAACTTCTAGGATAAGGCAAACAGAGACCCGATTAGATCATTTTATATTATGGTTAATTTAAGAATTCAGAAAAATTCTATCACATTTGTTCAATTTACGTCGCTCCTATTTCAGATAGCGTATTGGGGTAAGCTGCATCTCAAAGCGCAAGACATGGCGAGTAAAATGCACTATAAAACTTCAATGATAGGGCAATCAGAGACCCGATTAGATCATTTTATATTTTGGTTAATATAAGAATTCAGCGAAATTCTATCACATTTGTTCAATTTACGTCGCTCCTATTTCAGATAGCGTATTGGGCTAAGCGGCATCTCAAAGCGCATGAAATGGCGAGTAAAATGCACTGTTAAACTTCTAGGATAAGGCAAACAGAGACCCGATTAGATCATTTTATATTATGGTTAATTTAAGAATTCAGAAAAATTCTATCACATTTGTTCAACTTACGTCGCTCCTATTTCAAATAGCGTACTGGGCTAGGCGGCATCTCAAAGCGCGTGGAAGGGCGAGTAAAATACAGTACTAAACTTCTATGATAGGGCAATCAGAGACCCGATTACATCATTTTATATTTTGGTTATTATAAGAATTCAGCGAAATTCTATCACATTTGTTCAATTTACGTCGCTCCTATTTCAGATAGCGTATTGGGCTAAGCGGCATCTCAAAGCGCATGGATTGACGAGTGAAATGCTCAATCAAACTTCTAGGGTAGGGCGAACAGAAACCCGAATAGATCATTTTATATTACGGTTAATATAAGAATTCAGCGAAATTCTATCACATTTGTTCAATTTACGTCGCTCCTATTTCAGATAGCGTATTGGGGTAAGCTGCATCTCAAAGCGCAAGAAATGGCGAGTAAAATGCACTATTAAACTTCTAGGGTAGGGCAAACAGAGACACGATTAGATCATTTTATATTTTGGTTAATATAAGAATTCAGCGAAATTCTATCACATTTGTTCAATTTACGTCGTTCCTATTTCAGATAGCGTACTGGGCTAAGCGGCATCTCAAAGCGCATGAAGTGACGAGTAAAATGCACTATTAAACTTCTAGGATAAGGCAAACAGAGACCCGATTAGATCATTTTATATTACGGTAAATATAAGAATTCAGCGTAATTCTGTCACATTTGTTCAACTTACGTAGCTCCTATTTCACATAGCGTACTGGGCTAGGCGGCAACTTAAAGCGCGTGGAATGGCGAGTAAAATGCACTATTAAACTTCTATGGTAGGGCAATCAGAGAACCGATTAGATCATTTTATATTTTGGATAATATAAGAATTCAGCGAAATTCTATCACATTTGTTCAATTTACGTCGCTCCTATTTCAGATAGCGTATTGGGCTAAGCGGCATCTCAAAGCGTATGAAATGACGAATAAAATGCACAGTTAAGCTTCTACGCTAGGGCGAACAGAGACCCGATTAGATCATTTTTCATTATGGTTAATAAAAGAATACAGCGAAATTCTATCACATTTGATCAATTTACATCGCTCCTATTTCAGGTAGCGTATTGGGCTAAGCGGCATCTCAAAGCGCATGAAATGACGAGTAAAATGAACTATTAAACTTCTAGGGTAGGGCAAACAGAGACCCCATTAGATCATTTTATATTATGGTTAATTTAAGTATTCAGCGAAATTCTATCACATTTGTTCAATTTACGTTGCTCCTATTTCAGATAGCGTATTGGGCTAAGCGGCATCTCAAAGCGCATGAACGGGCGAGTAAAATGCACTGTTAAACTTCTAGGGTAGGGCAAACAGAGACCCGATTAGATCATTTTATATTATGGTTAATTTAAGAATTCAGCGAAATTCTATCACATTTGTTCAATTTTCGTCGCTCCTATTGCAGATAGCGTATTGGGCTAAGCGGCATCTCAAAGCGCATGAAATGGCGAGTAAAATGCACTATTAAACTTCTAGGGTAAGGCAATCAGAGACCCGATTAGATCATTTTATATTATGGTTAATTTAAGAATTCAGCAAAATTCTATCACATTTGTTCAATTTACGTCGTTCCTATTTCAGATAGCGTACTGGGCTAAGCGGCATCTCAAAGCGCATGAAATGGCGAGTAAAATGCACTATTAAACTTCTAGGATAAGGCAAACAGAGACCCGATTAGATCATTTTATATTATCGTTAATTTAAGAATTCAGCGAAATTCTATCACATTTGTTCAATTTTCGTCGCTCCTATTGCAGATAGCGTATTGGGCTAAGCGGCATCTCAAAGCGCATGAAATGGCGAGTAAAATGCACTATTAAACTTCAATGGTAGGGCAATCAGAGAACCGATTAGATCATTTTATATTTTGGTTAATATAAGAATTCAGCGAAATTCTATCACATTTGTTCAATTTACGTCGCTCCTATTTCAGATAGCGTCTTGGGCTAAGCGGCATCTCAAAGCGCATGAAATGGCGAGTAAAATGCACTATTAAACTTCTAGGGTAGGGCAATCAGAGACCCGATTAGATCATTTTATATTATGGTTAATTTAAGAATTCAGCAAAATTCTATCACATTTGTTCAATTTACGTCGTTCCTATTTCAGATAGCGTACTGGGCTAACCGGCATCTTCAAGCGCGTGGAATGGCGAGTAAAACTCACTATTAAACTTCTAGGGTAGGGCGAACAAAGACCCGATTAGATCATTTTACATTAAGGTTAATATAAGAATTCAGCGAAATTCTGTCACATTTGTTCAATTTACGTCGCTCCTATTTCAGATAGCGTATTGGGCTAAGCGGCATCTCAAAGCGCATGAAATGGCGAGTAAAATGCACTATTAAACTTCTAGGATAAGGCAAACAGAGACCCGATTAGATCGTTTTTTATATTACGGTAAATATAAGAATTCAGCGTGATTCTGTCACGTTTGTTCAACTTACGTAGCTCCTATTTCAGATAGCGTACTGGGCTAGGCGGCAGCTTAAAGCGCGTGGAATGGTGAGTAAAATGCACTATTAAACTTCTATGGTAGGGCAATCAGAGAACCGATTAGATCATTTTATATTATGGTTAATATAAGAATTCAGCGAAATTCTATCACATTTGTTCAATTTACGTCGCTCCTATTTCAGATAGCGTATTGGGCTAGAGCGGCATCTCAAAGCGCATGAAATGGCGAGTAAAATGCACTATTAAACTTCTAGGATAAGGCAAACAGAGACCCGATTAGATCATTTTATATTATGGTTAATTTAAGAATTCAGAAAAATTCTATCACATTTGTTCAATTTACGTCGCTCCTATTTCAGATAGCGTATTGGGGTAAGCTGCATCTCAAAGCGCAAGACATGGCGAGTAAAATGCACTATAAAACTTCTATGATAGGGCAATCAGAGACCCGATTAGATCATTTTATATTTTGGTTAATATAAGAATTCAGCGAATTTCTATCACATTTGTTCAATTTACGTCGCTCCTATTTCAGATAGCGTATTGGGCTAAGCGGCATCTCAAAGCGCATGGATAGACGAGTGAAATGCTCTATTAAACTTCTAGGGTAGGGCGAACAGAAACCCGAATAGATCATTTTATATTACGGTTAATATAAGAATTCAGCGTAATTCTATCACATTTGTTCAACTTACGTCGCTCCTATTTCAAATAGCGTACTGGGCTAGGCGGCATCTCAAAGCGCGTGGAAGGGCGAGTAAAATACAGTACTAAACTTCTATGATAGGGCAATCAGAGACCCGATTACATCATTTTATATTTTGGTTATTATAAGAATTCAGCGAAATTCTATCACATTTGTTCAATTTACGTCGCTCCTATTTCAGATAGCGTATTGGGCTAAGCGGCATCTCAAAGCGCATGGATTGACGAGTGAAATGCTCAATCAAACTTCTAGGGTAGGGCGAACAGAAACCAGAATAGATCATTTTATATTACGGTTAATATAAGAATTCAGCGAAATTCTATCACATTTGTTCAATTTACGTCGCTCCTATTTCAGATAGCGTATTGGGGTAAGCTGCATCTCAAAGCGCAAGAAATGGCGAGTAAAATGCACTATTAAACTTCTAGGGTAGGGCAAACAGAGACACGATTAGATCATTTTATATTTTGGTTAATATAAGAATTCAGCGAAATTCTATCACATTTGTTCAATTTACGTCGCTCCTATTTCAGATAGCGTATTGGGCTAAGCGGCATCTCAAAGCGCATGAAATGGCGAGTAAAATGCACTATTAAACTTCTAGGATAAGGCAAACAGAGACCCGATTAGATCATTTTATATTACGGTTAATATAAGAATTCAGCGTAATTCTGTCACATTTGTTCAACTTTCGTCGCTCCTATTTCAGATAGCGTACTGAGCTAGGCGGCATCTTAAAGCGCGTGGAATGGCGAGTGAAATGCAATAGTAAACTTCTATGACAGGGCAATCAGTGACCCGATTAGATCATTTTATATTTTGGTTAATATAAGAATTCAGCGAAATTCTATCACAATTGTTCAATTCACGTCGCTCCCATTTCAGATAGCGTATTGGGCTATGCGGCATCTCAGAGCGCATGAAATGGCGAGTAAAATACACTATTAAACTTCTAGGGTAGGGCAAACAGAGACACGATTAGATCATTTTATATTTTGGGTAATATAAGAATTCAGCGAAATTCTATCACATTTGTTCAATTTACGTCGCTCCTATTTCAGATAGCGTATTGGGCTAAGCGGCATCTCAAAGCGCATGAAATGGCGAGTAAAATGCACTATTAAACTTCTAGGATAAGGCAAACAGAGACCCGATTAGATCATTTTATATTACGGTAAATATAAGAATTCAGCGTAATTCTGTCACATTTGTTCATCTTACGTAGCTCCTATTTCAGATAGCGTACTGGGCTAGGCGGCAACTTAAAGCGCGTGGAATGGCGAGTAATATGCACTATTAAACTTCTATGGTAGGGCAAGCAGAGACCCGATTAGATCCTTTTATATTTTGGTTAATATAAGAATTCAGCGAAATTCTATCACATTTGTTCAATTTACGTCGCTCCTATTTCAGATAGCGTATTGTGCTAAGCGGCATCTCAGAGCACATGAAATGGCGAGTAAAATGCACTATTAAACTTCTAGGGTAGGGCAATCAGAGACACGATTAGATCATTTTATATTATGGTTAATTTAAGAATTCAGCAAAATTCTAGAACATTTGTTCAATGTACGTCGTTCCTATTTCAGATAGCGTACTGGGCTAGGCGGCATCTTAAAGCGCATGGAATGGCGAGTAAAATGCACTATTAAACTTCTATGATAGGGCAATCAGAGACCCGATTAGATCATTTTATATTTTGGTTAATTTAAGAATTCAGCAAAGTTCTATCACATTTGTTCAATTTACGTAGTTCCTATTTCAGATAGCATACTGGGCTAGGCGGTATCTTAAAGCGCGCGGAATGGCGAGTAAAATGCACTATAAAACTTCTATGATAGGGCAATCAGAGACCCGATTAGATCATTTTATATTTTGGATAATATAAGAATTCAGCGAAATTCTATCACATTTGTTCAATTTACGTCGCTCCTATTTCAGATAGCGTATTGGGCTAAGCGGCATCTCAAAGCGCATGAAATGGCGAGTAAAATGCACTATTAAACTTCTAGGATAAGGCAAACAGAGACCCGATTAGATCATTTTATATTACGGTAAATATAAGAATTCAGCGTAATTCTGTCACACTTGTTCAACTTACGTAGCTCCTATTTCAGATAGCGTACTGGGCTAGGCGGCAGCTTAAAGCGCGTGGAATGGCGAGTAAAATGCACTGTTAAACTTCTATGGTAGGGCAATCAGAGAACCGATTAGATCATTTTATATTACGGTAAATATAAGAATTCAGCATAATTCTGTCACATTTGTTCAACTTACGTAGCTCCCATTTCAGATAGCGTACTGGGCTAGGCGGCAACTTAAAGCGCGTGGAATGTCGAGTAAAATGCACTATCAAACTTCTATGATAGGGCAATCAGAGACCCGATTAGATCATTTTATATTTTGGTTAATATAAGAATTCAGCGAAATTCTATCACATTTGTTCAATTTACGTCGCTCCTATTTCAGATAGCGTACTGAGCTAGGCGGCAGCTTAAAGCGCGTGGTATGGCGAGTAAAATGCACTATCAAACTTGTATGGTAGGGCAATCAGAGAACCGATTAGGTCATTTTATATTATGGTTAATATAAGAATTCATTGAAATTCTATCACATTTGTTCAATTTACGTCGCTCCTATTTCAGATAGCGTATTGGGCTAGAGCGGCATCTCAAAGCGCATGAAATGGCGAGTAAAATGCACTATTAAACTTCTTGGATAAGGCAAACAGAGGCCCGATTAGATCATTTTATATTATGGTTAATTTAAGAATTCAGCAAAATTCTATCACATTTGTTCAATTTACGTCGCTCCTATTTCAGATAGCGTATTGGGGTAAGCTGCATCTCAAAGCGCAAGACATGGCGAGTAAAATGCACTATTAAACTTCTAGGGTAGGGCGAACAAAGACCCGATCAGATCATTTTATATTACGGTTAATATAAGAATTCGGCGTAATTCTGTCACATTTGTTCAACTTTCGTCGCTCCTATTTCAGATAGCGTACTGAGCTAGGCGGCATCTTAAAGCGGTTGGAATGGCGAGTAAAATGCAATATTAAACTTCTATGATAGGGCAATCAGAGACCCGATTAGATCATTTTATATTTTGGTTAATATAAGAATTCAGCGAAATTCTATCACAATTGTTCAATTCACGTCGCTCCTATTTCAGATAGCGTATTGGGCTAAGCGGCAACTCAAAGCGCATGAAATGACGAGTGAAATGCACTATTAAACTTCTAGGGTAGGGCGAACAGAGACCCGATTAGATCATTTTACATTAAGGTTAATATAAGAATACAGGGAAATTCTATCACATTTTTTCAATTTACGTTGCTCCTATTTCAAATAGCGTACTGGGATAGGCGGCGTCTTAAAGCGCGGGGAATGGCGAGTAACATGCACTGTTAAACTTCTATGATAGGGCAATCAGAGACCCGATTAGATCATTTTATATTTTGGTTAATATAAGAATTCAGCGAAATTCTATCACATTTGTTTCATTTACGTCGCTCCTATTTCAGATAGCGTATTGGGCTAAGCGGCATCTCAAAGCGCATGAAATGGCGAGTAAAATGCACTATTAAACTTCTAGTGTAGTGCAATCAGAGACCCGATTAGATAATTTTATATTATGCTTAATTTAAGAATTCAGCAAAATTCTATCACATTTGTTCAATTTACGAAGTTCCTATTTCAGATAGCATACTGGGCTAGGCGGTATCTTAAAGCGCGCGGAATGGCGAGTAAAATGCACTATAAAACTTCTATGATAGGGCAATCAGAGACCCGATTAGATCATTTTATATTTTGGTTAATATAAGAATTCAGCGAAATTCTATCACATTTGTTCAATTTACGTCGCTCCTATTTCAGATAGCGTATTGGGCTAAGCGGCATCTCAAAGCGCATGCATAGACGAGTGAAATGCTCTATTAAACTTCTAGGGTAGGGCGAACAGAAACCCGAATAGATCATTTTATAATACGGTTAATATAAGAATTCAGCGTAATTCTATCACATTTGTTCAATTTACGTCGCTCCTATTTCAGATAGCGTATTGGGCTAAGCGGCATCTCAAAGCGCATGGATTGACGAGTGAAATGCTCTATTAAACTTCTAGGGTAGGGCGAACAGAAACCCGAATAGATCATTTTATATTACGGTTAATATAAGAATTCAGCGAAATTCTATCACATTTGTTCAATTTACGTCGCTCCTATTTCAGATAGCGTATTGGGGTAAGCTGCATCTCAAAGCGCAAGAAATGGCGAGTAAAATGCACTATTAAACTTCTAGGGTAGGGAAAACAGAGACACGATTAGATCATTTTATATTTTGGTTAATATAAGAATTCAGCGAAATTCTATCACATTTGTTCAATTTACGTCGCTCCTATTTCAGATAGCGTATTGGGGTAAGCTGCATCTCGAAGCGCAAGACATGGCGAGTAAAATGCACTATTAAACTTCTAGGGTAGGGCGAACAAAGACCCGATTAGATCATTTTATATTACGGTTAATATAAGAATTCGGCGTAATTCTGTCACATTTGTTCAACTTTCGTCGCTCCTATTTCAGATAGCGTACTGAGCTAGGCGGCATCTTAAAGCGCGTGGAATGGCGAGTAAAATGCAATATTAAACTTCTATGATAGGGCAATCAGAGACCCGATTAGATCATTTTATATTTTGGTTAATATAAGAATTCAGCGAAATTCTATCACAACTGTTCAATTCACGTCGCTCCTATTTCAGATAGCGTATTGGGCTAAGCGGCAACTCAAAGCGCATGAAATGACGAGTGAAATGCACTATTAAACTTCTAGGGTAGGGCGAACAGAGACCCGATTAGATCATTTTACATTAAGGTTAATATAAGAATACAGGGAAATTCTATCACATTTTTTCAATTTACGTTGCTCCTATTTCAAATAGCGTACTCGGATAGGCGGCGTCTTAAAGCGCGTGGAATGGCGAGTAACATGCACTGTTAAACTTCTATGATAGGGCAATCAGAGACCCGATTAGATCATTTTATATTATGGTTAATTTAAGAATTCAGCAAAATTCTATCACATTTGTTCAATTTACGTCGTTCCTATTTCAGATAGCGTACTGAGCTAGGCGGCATCTTAGAGCGCATGGAATGGCGAGTAAAATGCACTATTAAACTTCTATGATAGGGCAATCAGAGACCCGATTTGATCATTTTATATTTTGGTTATTATAAAGATTCAGTGAAATTCTATCACATTTGCTCAATTTACGTCGCTCCTATTTCAGATAGCGTATTGGGGCAAGCTGCATCTCAAAGCGCAAGACATGGCGAGTAAAATGCACTATTAAACTTCTAGGGTAGGGCAAACAGAGATACGATTAGATCATTTTATATTTTGTTTAATATAAGAATTCAGCGAAATTCTATCACATTTGTTCAATTTACGTCGCTCCTATTTCAGATAGCGTATTGGGGTAAGCTGCATCTCAAAGCGCATGAAATGACGAGTGAAATGCACTATTAAACTTATAGGGTACGGCAAACAGAGACCCGATTAGATCATTTTATATTACCGTTAATATAAGAATTCAGCGTAATTCTATCACATTTGTTCAACTTACGTCGCTCCTATTTCAGATACCGTACTGGGCTAGGCGGGATCTCAAGGCGCGTGGAAGGGCGAGTAAAATACACCACTAAACTTCTATGATAGGGCAATCAGAGACCCGATTACATCATTTTATATTTTGGTTATTATAAGAATTCAGCGAAATTCAATCACATTTGTTCAACTTACGTCGCTCCTATTTCAGATAGCGTATTGGGCTACGCGGCATCTCAAAGCGCATGAAATGACGAGTGAAATGCACTATTAAACTTCTAGGGTTGGGCGACCAAAGACCCGATTAGATCATTTTACATTAATGTTAATATAAGAATTCAGGGAAATTCTATCACATTTGTTCGATTTAAGTCGCTCCTATTTCAGATAGCGTATTGGGCTAAGCGCCGTCTCAAAGCGCATGAAATGGCGAGTAAAATGCACTATTAAGCTTCTAGGGTAGGGCAAACAGAGACCCGATTAGATCATTTTATATTATGGTTAATTTAAGAATTCAGCCAAATTCTATCACATTTGTTCAATTTACGTCGCTCCAATTTCAGATAGCGCATTGGGCTAACCGGCATCTCAACTCGCATGAAATGCCGAGCAAAATGCACAATTAAACTTCTAGGGTGAGGCAAACAGAGACCCGATTAGATCATTTTATATTACGGTTAATATAAGAATTCAGCGTAATTCTATCACATTTGTTCAACTTACGTCGCTCCTATTTCAGATAGCGTATTGGGCTAAGCGGCATCTCAAAGCGCATGAAATGACGAGTGAAATGCACTATTAAACTTCTAGGGTTGGGCGATCAGAGACCCGATTAGATCATTTTATATTATGGTTAATTTAAGAATTCAGCGATATTCTATCACATTCGTTCAATTTACGTCGCTCCTATTTCAGATAGCGTTTTGGGCTAAGCGCCGTCTCAAAGCGCATGAAATGACGAGTGAAATGCACTATTCAACGTCGAGGGTAGGGCGAACAAAGACCCGATTAGATCATTTTACATTAAGGTTAATATAAGAATACAGGGAAATTCTATCACATTTTTTCAATTTACGTTGCTCCTATTTCAAATAGCGTACTCGGATAGGCGGCGTCTTAAAGCGCGAGGAATGGCGAGTAACATGCACTGTTAAACTTCTATGATAGGGCAATCAGAGACCCGATTAGATCATTTTATATTATGGTTAATTTAAGAATTCAGCGAAATTCTATCACATTTGTTTCATTTACGTCGCTCCTATTTCAGATAGCGTATTGGGCTAAGCGGCATCTCAAAGCGCATGAAATGGCGAGTAAAATGCGCTATTAAACTTCTAGTGTAGTGCAATCAGAGACCCGATTAGATAATTTTATATTATGCTTAATTTAAGAATTCAGCAAAATTCTATCACATTTGTTCAATTTACGAAGTTCCTATTTCAGATAGCATACTGGGCTAGGCGGTATCTTAAAGCGCGCGGAATGGCGAGTAAAATGCACTATAAAACTTCTATGATAGGGCAATCAGAGACCCGATTAGATCATTTTATATTTTGGTTAATATAAGAATTCAGCGAAATTCTATCACATTTGTTCAATTTACGTCGCTCCTATTTCAGATAGCGTATTGGGCTAAGCGGCATCTCAAAGCGCATGCATAGACGAGTGAAATGCTCTATTAAACTTCTAGGGTAGGGCGAACAGAAACCCGAATAGATCATTTTATAATACGGTTAATATAAGAATTCAGCGTAATTCTATCACATTTGTTCAATTTACGTCGCTCCTATTTCAGATAGCGTATTGGGCTAAGCGGCATCTCAAAGCGCATGGATTGACGAGTGAAATGCTCTATTAAACTTCTAGGGTAGGGCGAACAGAAACCCGAATAGATCATTTTATATTACGGTTAATATAAGAATTCAGCGAAATTCTATCACATTTGTTCAATTTACGTCGCTCCTATTTCAGATAGCGTATTGGGGTAAGCTGCATCTCAAAGCGCAAGAAATGGCGAGTAAAATGCACTATTAAACTTCTAGGGTAGGGAAAACAGAGACACGATTAGATCATTTTATATTTTGGTTAATATAAGAATTCAGCGAAATTCTATCACATTTGTTCAATTTACGTCGCTCCTATTTCAGATAGCGTATTGGGGTAAGCTGCATCTCGAAGCGCAAGACATGGCGAGTAAAATGCACTATTAAACTTCTAGGGTAGGGCGAACAAAGACCCGATTAGATCATTTTATATTACGGTTAATATAAGAATTCGGCGTAATTCTGTCACATTTGTTCAACTTTCGTCGCTCCTATTTCAGATAGCGTACTGAGCTAGGCGGCATCTTAAAGCGCGTGGAATGGCGAGTAAAATGCAATATTAAACTTCTATGATAGGGCAATCAGAGACCCGATTAGATCATTTTATATTTTGGTTAATATAAGAATTCAGCGAAATTCTATCACAACTGTTCAATTCACGTCGCTCCTATTTCAGATAGCGTATTGGGCTAAGCGGCAACTCAAAGCGCATGAAATGACGAGTGAAATGCACTATTAAACTTCTAGGGTAGGGCGAACAGAGACCCGATTAGATCATTTTACATTAAGGTTAATATAAGAATACAGGGAAATTCTATCACATTTGTTCAATTTACGTCGTTCCTATTTCAGATAGCGTACTGAGCTAGGCGGCATCTTAGAGCGCATGGAATGGCGAGTAAAATGCACTATTAAACTTCTATGATAGGGCAATCAGAGACCCGATTTGATCATTTTATATTTTGGTTATTATAAAGATTCAGTGAAATTCTATCACATTTGCTCAATTTACGTCGCTCCTATTTCAGATAGCGTATTGGGGCAAGCTGCATCTCAAAGCGCAAGACATGGCGAGTAAAATGCACTATTAAACTTCTAGGGTAGGGCAAACAGAGATACGATTAGATCATTTTATATTTTGTTTAATATAAGAATTCAGCGAAATTCTATCACATTTGTTCAATTTACGTCGCTCCTATTTCAGATAGCGTATTGGGGTAAGCTGCATCTCAAAGCGCATGAAATGACGAGTGAAATGCACTATTAAACTTATAGGGTACGGCAAACAGAGACCCGATTAGATCATTTTATATTACCGTTAATATAAGAATTCAGCGTAATTCTATCACATTTGTTCAACTTACGTCGCTCCTATTTCAGATACCGTACTGGGCTAGGCGGGATCTCAAAGCGCGTGGAAGGGCGAGTAAAATACACCACTAAACTTCTATGATAGGGCAATCAGAGACCCGATTACATCATTTTATATTTTGGTTATTATAAGAATTCAGCGAAATTCAATCACATTTGTTCAACTTACGTCGCTCCTATTTCAGATAGCGTATTGGGCTAAGCGGCATCACAAAGCGCATGAAATGACGAGTGGAATGCACTATTAAACTTCTAGGCTGAGGCAAACAGAGACCCGATTAGATCTTTTTATATTACGGTTAATATAAGAATTCAGCGTAATTCTATCACATTTGTTCAACTTACGTCGCTTCTATTTCAGATAGCGTATTGGGCTAAGCGGCATCTCAAAGCGCATGAAATGACGAGTGAAATGCACTATTAACCTTCGACGGTAGGGCGAACAAAGACCCGATTAGATCATTTTACATTAAGGTTAATATAAGAATTCAGCGAAATTCTATCACATTTGTTCAATTTACGTCGCTCCTATTTCAGATAGCGTATTGGGCTAAGCGTCATCTCAAAGCGCATGAAATGGCGAGCAAAATGCACTATTAAACTTCTAGGATAAGGCAAACAGACACCCGATTAGATCATTTTATATTACGGTAAATATAAGAATTCAGCGTAATGCTGTCACATTTGTTCAGCTTACGTAGCTCCTATTTCAGATAGCGTACTGGGCTACGCGGCATCTCAAAGCGCATGAAATGACGAGTGAAATGCACTATTAAACTTCTAGGGTTGGGCGACCAAAGACCCGATTAGATCATTTTACATTAATGTTAATATAAGAATTCAGGGAAATTCTATCACATTTGTTCGATTTAAGTCGCTCCTATTTCAGATAGCGTATTGGGCTAAGCGCCGTCTCAAAGCGCATGAAATGGCGAGTAAAATGCACTATTAAGCTTCTAGGGTAGGGCAAACAGAGACCCGATTAGATCATTTTATATTATGGTTAATTTAAGAATTCAGCCAAATTCTATCACATTTGTTCAATTTACGTCGCTCCAATTTCAGATAGCGCATTGGGCTAACCGGCATCTCAACTCGCATGAAATGCCGAGCAAAATGCACAATTAAACTTCTAGGCTGAGGCAAACAGAGACCCGATTAGATCATTTTATATTACGGTTAATATAAGAATTCAGCGTAATTCTATCACATTTGTTCAACTTACGTCGCTCCTATTTCAGATAGCGTATTGGGCTAAGCGGCATCTCAAAGCGCATGAAATGACGAGTGAAATGCACTATTAAACTTCTAGGGTTGGGCGATCAGAGACCCGATTAGATCATTTTATATTATGGTTAATTTAAGAATTCAGCGATATTCTATCACATTCGTTCAATTTACGTCGCTCCTATTTCAGATAGCGTTTTGGGCTAAGCGCCGTCTCAAAGCGCATGAAATGACGAGTGAAATGCACTATTCAACGTCGAGGGTAGGGCGAACAAAGACCCGATTAGATCATTTTACATTAAGGTTAATATAAGAATTCAGCGAAATTCTATCACATTTGTTCAATTTACGTCGCTCCTATTTCAGATAGCGTATTGGGCTAAGCGGCATCTCAAAGCGCATGGATTGACGAGTGAAATGCTCTATTAAACTTCTACGGTAGGGCGAACAGAAACCCGAATAGATCATTTTATATTACGGTTAATATAAGAATTCAGCGAAATTCTATCACATTTGTTCAATTTACGTAGCTCCTATTTCAGATAGCGTATTGGGGTAAGCTGCATCTCAAAGCGCAAGACGTGGCGAGTACAATGCACTATTAAACTTCTATGATAGGGCAATCAGAGACCCGATTAGACCATTTTATATTTTGGTTAATATAAGAATTCAGCGAAATTCTATCACATTTGTTCAATTTACGTCGCTCCTATTTCAGATAGCGTATTGGGGTAAGCTGCATCTCAAAGCGCATGAAATGACGAGTGAAATGCACTATTAAACTTATAGGGTACGGCAAACAGAGACCCGATTAGATCATTTTGTATTACCGTTAATATAAGAATTCAGCGTAATTCTGTCACATTTGTTCACCTTACGTAGCTCCTATTTCAGGTAGCGTACTGGGCTAGGCGGCAACATAAAGCGCGTGGAATGTCGAGTAAAATGCACTATCAAACTTCTATGATAGGGCAATCAGAGACCCGATTAGATCATTTTATATTTTGGTTAATATAAGAATTCAGCGAAATTCTATCACATTCGTTCAATTTACGTCGCTCCTATTTCAGATAGCGTATTGGGCTAAGCGGCATCTCAGAGCGCATGGAATGGCGAGTAAAATGCACTATTAAACTTCTATGATAGGGCAATCAGAGACCCGATTAGATCATTTTATATTTTGGTTAATATAAGAATTCAGCGAAATTCTATCACATTCGTTCAATTTACGTCGCTCCTATTTCAGATAGCGTATTGGGCTAAGCGGCATCTCAGAGCGCATGGAATGGCGAGTAAAATGCACTATTAAACTTCTATGATAGGGCAATCAGAGACCCGATTAGATCATTTTATATTTTGGTTAATATAAGAATTCAGCGAAATTCTATCACATTTGTTCAATTTACGTCGCTCCTATTTCAGATAGCGTATTGGGCTAAGCGGCATCTCAAAGCGCATGGATTGACGAGTGAAATGCTCTATTAAACTTCTAGGGTAGGGCGAACAGAAACCCGAATAGATCAGTTTATATTACGGTTAATATAAGAATTCAGCGTAATTCTATCACATTTGTTCAACTTACGTCGCTCCTATTTCAGATACCGTACTGGGCTAGGCGGCATCTCAAAGCGCGTGGAAGGGCGAGTCAAATACACTACTAAACTTCTATGATAGGGCAATCAGAGACCCGATTACATCATTTTATATTTTGGTTAATATAAGAATTCAGCGAAATTCTATCACATTTGTTCAATTTACGTCGCTCCTATTTCAGATAGCGTATTGGGGTAAGCTGCATCTCAAAGCGCATGAAATGATGAGTGAAATGCACTATTAAACTTATAGGGTACGGCAAACAGAGGCCCGATTAGATCATTTTATATTACCGTTAATATAAGAATGCAGCGTAATTCTGTCACATTTGTTCACCTTACGTAGCTCCTATTTCAGGTAGCGTACTGGGCTAGGCGGCAACTTAAAGCGCGTGGAATGTCGAGTAAAATGCACTATCAAACTTCTATGATAGGGCAATCAGAGACCCGATTAGATCATTTCATATTTTGGTTAATATAAGAATTCAGCGAAATTCTATCACATTTGTTAAATTTACGTCGCTCCTATTTCAGATAGCGTATTGGGCTAAGCGGCATCTCAAAGCGCATGAAATGGCGAGTAAAATGCACTATTAAACTTCTAGGGTAGGGCAATCAGAGACCCGACTAGATCATTTTATATTATGGTTAATTTAAGAATTCAGCAAAATTCTATCACATTTGTTAAATTTAAGTCGCTCCTATTTCAGATAGCGTATTGGGCTAAGCGGCATCTCAAAGCGCATGAAATGGCGAGTAAAATGCACTATTAAACTTCTAGGGTAGGGCAATCAGAGACCCGACTAGATCATTTTATATTATGGTTAATTTAAGAATTCAGCAAAATTCTATCACATTTGTTCAATTTACGTCGTTCCTATTTCAGATAGCGTACTGGGCTAGGCGGCATCTTAAAGCGTATGGAATGGCGAGTAAAATGCACTATTAAACTTCTATGATAGGGCAATCAGAGACCCTATTAGATCATTTTATATTTTGGTTAATATAAGAATTCAGCGAAATTCTATCACATTCGTTCAATTTACGTCGCTCCTATTTCAGATAGCGTATTGGGCTAAGCGGCATCTCAGAGCGCACGGAATGGCGAGTAAAATGCACTATTAAACTTCTATGATAGGGCAATCAGAGACCCGATTAGATCATTTTATATTTTGGTTAATATAAGAATTCGGCGAAATTCTATCACATTTGTTCAATTTACGTCGCTCCTATTTCAGATAGCGTATTGGGCTAAGCGGCATCTCAAAGCGCATGGATTGACGAGTGAAATGCTCTATTAAACTTCTAGGGTAGGGCGAACAGAAACCCGAATAGATCATTTTATATTACGGTTAATATAAGAATTCAGCGTAATTCTATCACATTTGTTCAACTTACGTCGCTCCTATTTCAGATAGCGTACTGGGCTAGGCGGCATCTCAAAGCGCGTGGAAGGGCGAGTAAAATACAGTACTAAACTTCTATGATAGGGCAATCAGAGACCCGATTACATCATTTTATATTTTGGTTATTATAAGAATTCAGCGAAATTCTATCACATTTGTTCAATTTACGTCGCTCCTATTTCAGATAGCGTATTGGGCTAAGCGGCATCTCAGAGCGCATGAAATGGCGAGTAAAATACACTATTAAACTTCTAGGGTAGGGCAATCAGAGACCCGATTAGATCATTTTATATTATGGTCAATTTAAGAATTCAGCAAAATTCTATCACATTTGCTCAATTTACGTCGTTCCTATTTCAGATAGCGTACTGGGCTAGGCGGCAACTTAAAGCGCGTGGAATGGCGAGTAAAATGCACTATTAAACTTCTATGGTAGGGCAAGCAGAGACCCGATTAGATCCTTTTATATTTTGGTTAATATAAGAATTCAGCGAAATTCTATCACATTTGTTCAATTTACGTCGCTCCTATTTCAGATAGCGTATTGGGCTAAGCGGCATCTCAGAGCGCATGAAATGGCGAGTAAAATGCACTATTAAACTTCTAGGGTAGGGCAATCAGAGACCCGATTAGATCATTTTATATATTGGTTAATTTAAGAATTCAGCAAAATTCTATCACATTTGTTCAATTTACGTCGTTCCTATTTCAGATAGCGTACTGGGCTATGCGGCATCTTAAAGCGCATGGAATGGCGAGTAAAATGCACTATTAAACTTCTATGATAGGGCAATCAGAGACCCGATTAGATCATTTTATATTTTGGTTATTATAAGAATTCAGCGAAATTCTATCACATTTGTTCAATTTACGTCGCTCCTATTTCAGATAGCGTATTGGGCTAAGCGGCATCTCAGAGCGCATGAAATGGCGAGTAAAATGCACTATTAAACTTCTAGGGTAGGGCAATCAGAGACCCGATTAGATCATTTTATATTATGGTTAATTTAAGAATTCAGCAAAATTCTATCACATTTGTTCAATTTACGTCGGTCCTATTTCAGATAGCGTATTGGGCTAAGCGGCATCTTAAAGCGCATGGAATGGCGAGTAAAATGCACTATTAAACTTCTATGATAGGGCAATCAGAGACCCGATTAGATCATTTTATATTTTGGTTAATTTAAGAATTCAGCGAAATTCTATCACATTTGTTCAATTTACGTCGCTCCTATTTCAGATAGCGTATTGGGCTAAGCGGCATCTCAAAGCGCATGAAATGACGAGTAAAATGCACTATTAAACTTCTAGGATAAGGCAAACAGAGACCCGATTAGATCATTTTATATTACGGTAAATATAAGAATTCAGCGTAATTCTGTCACATTTGTTCAACTTACGTAGCTCCTATTTCACATAGCGTACTGGGCTAGGCGGCAACTTAAAGCGCGTGGAATGGCGAGTAAAATGCACTATTAAACTTCTATGGTAGGGCAAGCAGAGACCCGATTAGATCCTTTTATATTTTGGTTAATATAAGAATTCAGCGAAATCCTATCACATTTGTTCAATTTACGTCGCTCATATTTCAGATAGCGTATTGGGCTAAGCGGCATCTCAATGCGCATGAAATGGCGAGTAAAATGCACTATTAAACTTCTAGGATAAGGCAAACAGAGACCCGATTAGATCATTTTATATTACGGTAAATATAAGAATTCAGCGTAATTCTGTCACATTTGTTCAACTTACGTAGGTCCTATTTCAGATAGCGTACTGGGCTAGGCAGCAACTTAAAGCGCGTGGAATGGCGAGTAAAATGCACTATTAAACTTCTATGGTAGGTCAAGCAGAGACCCGATTAGATCCTTTTATATTTTGGTTAATATAAGAATTCAGCGAAATTCTACCACATTTGTTCAATTAACGTCGCTCCTATTTCAGATAGCGTATTGGGCTAAGCGGCATCTCAAAGCGCATGAAACGACGAGTGAAATGCACTATTAAACTTGTAGGGTACGGCAAACAGAGACCCGATTAGATCATTTTATATTACGGTTAATATAAGAATTCAGCGTATTTCTGTCACATTTGTTCAACTAACGTAGCTCCTATTTCAGGTAGCGTACTGGGCTAGGCGGCAACTTAAAGCGCGTTGAATGTCGAGTAAAATGCACTATCAAACTTCTATGATAGGGCAATCAGAGACCCGATTAGATCATTTTATATTTTGGTTAATATAAGAATTCAGCGAAATTCTATCACATTTGTTCAATTTACGTCGCTCCTATTTCAGATAGCGTATTGGGCTAAGCGGCATCTCAAAGCGCATGGATTGACGAGTGAAACGCTCTATTAAACTTCTAGGGTAGGGCGAACAGAAACCCGAATAGATCCTTTTATATTACGGTTAATATAAGAATTCAGCGAAATTCTATCACATTTGTTCAATTTACGTCGCTCCTACTTCAGATAGCGTATTGGGGTAAGCTGCATCTCAAAGCGCAAGACATGGCGAGTAAAATGCACTTTATTAAACTTCTAGGGTAGGGCAAACAGAGACACGATTAGATAATTTTATATTTTGGTTATTATAAGAATTCAGCGAAATTCTATCACATTTGTTCAATTTACGTCGCTCCTATTTCAGATAGCGTATTGGGCTAAGCGGCATCTCAAAGCGCTTGGATTGACGAGTGAAATGCTCTATTAAACTTCTAGGGTAGGGCGAACAGAAACCCGAATAGATCCTTTTATATTAAGGTTAATGTAAGAATTCAGCGAAATTCTATCACATTTGTTCAATTTACGTCGCTCCTATTTCAGATAGCGTATTGGGGCAAGCTGCATCTCAAAGCGCATGGATTGACGAGTGAAATGCTCTATTAAACTTCTAGGGTAGGGCGAACAGAAACCCGAATAGATCCTTTTATATTAAGGTTAATATAAGAATTCAGCGAAATTCTATCACATTTGTTCAATTTACGTCGCTCCTATTTCAGATAGCGTATTGGGGTAAGCTGCATCTCAAAGCGCATGGATTGACGAGTGAAATGCTCTATTAAACTTCTAGGGTAGGGCGAACAGAAACCCGAATAGATCCTTTTATATTAAGGTTAATATAAGAATTCAGCGAAATTCTGTCACATTTGTTCAATTTACGTCGCTCCTATTTCAGATAGCGTATTGGGGTAAGCTGCATCTCAAAACGCAATACATGGCGAGTAAAATGCCCTATTAAACTTCTAGGGTAGGGCAAACAGAGACACGATTATATCATTTTATATTTTGGTTAATATAAGAATTCAGCGAAATTCTATCACATTTGTACAATTTACGTCGCTCCTATTTCAGATAGCGTATTGGGCTAAGCGGCATCTCAAAGCGCATGGAATGGCGAGTCAAATGCAATATTAAACTTCTAGGATAAGGCAAACAGAGACCCGATTAGATCATTTTATATTACGGTTAATATAAGAATGCAGCGTAATTCTGTCAGATATGTTCAACTTACGTAGCTCCTATTTCAGATAGCGTACTGGGCTAGGCGGCAACTTAAAGCGCGTGGAATGGCGAGTAAAATGCACTATTAAACTTCTATGGTAGGGCAAGCAGAGACCCGATTAGATCCTTTTATATTTTGGTTAATATAAGAATTCAGCGAAATTCTATCACATTTGTTCAATTTACGTCGCTCCTATTTCAGATAGCGTATTGGGCTAAGCGGCATCTCAGAGCGCATGAAATGGCGAGTAAAATGCACTATTAAACTTCTAGGGTAGGGCAATCAGAGACCCGATTAGATCATTTTATATTATGGTTAATTAAAGAATTCAGCAAGATTCTATCACATTTGTTCAATTTACGGCGTTCCTATTTCAGATAGCGTATTGGGCTAAGCGGCATCTCAGAGCGCATGGAATGGCGAGTAAAATGCACTATTAAACTTCTATGATAGGGCAATCAGAGACCCGATTAGATCATTTTATATTTTGGTTAATATAAGAATTCAGCGAAATTCTATCACATTTGTTCAATTTACGACGCTCCTATTTCAGATAGCGTATTGGGCTAAGCGGCATCTCAAAGCGCATGGATTGACGAGTGAAATGCTCTATTAAACTTCTAGGGTAGGGCGAACAGAAACCCGAATAGATCAGTTTATATTACGGTTAATATAAGAATTCAGCGTAATTCTATCACATTTGTTCAACTTTCGTCGCTCCTATTTCAGATACCGTACTGGGCTAGGCGGCATCTCAAAGCGCGTGGAAGGGCGAGTCAAATACACTACTAAACTTCTATGATAGGGCAATCAGAGACCCGATTACATCATTTTATATTTTGGTTAATATAAGAATTCAGCGAAATTCTGTCACATTTGTTCAATTTACGTCGCTCCTATTTCAGATAGCGTATTGGGGTAAGCTGCATCTCAAAGCGCATGAAATGATGAGTGAAATGCACTATTAAACTTATAGGGTACGGCAAACAGAGGCCCGATTAGATCATTTTATATTACCGTTAATATAAGAATGCAGCGTAATTCTGTCACATTTGTTCACCTTACGTAGCTCCTATTTCAGGTAGCGTACTGGGCTAGGCGGCAACTTAAAGCGCGTGGAATGTCGAGTAAAATGCACTATCAAACTTCTATGATAGGGCAATCAGAGACCCGATTAGATCATTTCATATTTTGGTTAATATAAGAATTCAGCGAAATTCTATCAAATTTGTTAAATTTACGTCGCTCCTAGTTCAGATAGCGTATTGGGCTAAGCGGCATCTCAAAGCGCATGAAATGGCGAGTAAAATGCACTATTAAACTTCTAGGATAAGGCAAACAGAGACCCGATTAGATCATTTTATATTACGGTAAATATAAGAATTCAGCGTAATTCTGTCACACTTGTTCAACTTACGTAGCTCCTATTTCAGATAGCGTACTGGGCTAGGCGGCAGCTTAAAGCGCGTGGAATGGCGAGTAAATTGCACTGTTAAACTTCTATGGTAGGGCAATCAGAGAACCGATTAGATCATATTATATTATGGTTAATATAAGAATTCAGCGAAATTCTATCACATTTGTTCAATTTACGTCGCTCCTATTTCAGATAGCGTATTGGGCTAGAGCGGCATCTCAAAGCGCATGAAATGGCGAGTAAAATGCACTATTAAACTTCTAGGATAAGGCAAACAGAGACCCGATTAGATCATTTTATATTATGGTTAATTTAAGAATTCAGCAAAATTCTATCACATTTGTTCAATTTTCGTCGCTCCTATTTCAGATAGCGTACTGAGCTAGGCGGCCTCTTAAAGCGCGTGGAATGGCGAGTGAAATGCAATATTAAACTTCTATGATAGGGCAATCAGTGACCCGATTAGATCATTTTATATTTTGGTTAATATAAGAATTCAGAGAAATTCTATCACAATTGTTCAATTCACGTCGCTCCTATTTCAGATAGCGTATTGGGCTATGCGGCATCTCAGAGTGCATGAAATGGCGAGTAAAATGCACTATTAAACTTCTAGGGTAGGGCAATCAGAGACCCGATTAGATCCTTTTATATTTTGGTTAATATAAGAATTCAGCAAAATTCTATCACATTTGTTCAATTTACGTCGCTCCTATTTCAGATAGCGTATTGGGCTAAGCGGCATCTCAAAGCGCATGAAACGACGAGTGAAATGCACTATTAAACTTGTAGGGTACTGCAAACAGAGACCCGATTAGATCATTTTATATTACGGTTAATATAAGAATTCAGCGTATTTCTGTCACATTTGTTCAACTTACGTAGCTCCTATTTCAGGTAGCGTACTGGCCTAGGCGGCAACTTAAAGCGCGTTGAATGTCGAGTAAAATGCACTATCAAACTTCTATGATAGGGCAATCAGAGACACGATTAGATCATTTTATATTTTGGTTAATATAAGAATTCAGCGAAATTCTATCACATTTGTTCAATTTACGTCGCTCCTATTTCAGATAGCGTATTGGGCTAAGCGGCATCTCAAAGCGCATGGATTGACGAGTGAAACGCTCTATTAAACTTCTAGGGTAGGGCGAACAGAAACCCGAATAGATCCTTTTATATTACGGTTAATATAAGAATTCAGCGAAATTCTATCACATTTGTTCAATTTACGTCGCTCCTACTTCAGATAGCGTATTGGGGTAAGCTGCATCTCAAAGCGCAAGACATGGCGAGTAAAATGCACTTTATTAAACTTCTAGGGTAGGGCAAACAGAGACACGATTAGATAATTTTATATTTTGGTTATTATAAGAATTCAGCGAAATTCTATCACATTTGTTCAATTTACGTCGCTCCTATTTCAGATAGCGTATTGGGGTAAGCTGCATCTCAAAGCGCATGGATTGACGAGTGAAATGCTCTATTAAACTTCTAGGGTAGGGCGAACAGAAACCCGAATAGATCCTTTTATATTAAGGTTAATATAAGAATTCAGCGAAATTCTGTCACATTTGTTCAATTTACGTCGCTCCTATTTCAGATAGCGTATTGGGGTAAGCTGCATCTCAAAACGCAATACATGGCGAGTAAAATGCCCTATTAAACTTCTAGGGTAGGGCAAACAGAGACACGATTATATCATTTTATATTTTGGTTAATATAAGAATTCAGCGAAATTCTATCACATTTGTACAATTTACGTCGCTCCTATTTCAGATAGCGTATTGGGCTAAGCGGCATCTCAAAGCGCATGGAATGGCGAGTCAAATGCAATATTAAACTTCTAGGATAAGGCAAACAGAGACCCGATTAGATCATTTTATATTACGGTTAATATAAGAATGCAGCGTAATTCTGTCAGATTTGTTCAACTTACGTAGCTCCTATTTCAGATAGCGTACTGGGCTAGGCGGCAACTTAAAGCGCGTGGAATGGCGAGTAAAATGCACTATTAAACTTCTATGGTAGGGCAAGCAGAGACCCGATTAGATCCTTTTATATTTTGGTTAATATAAGAATTCAGCGAAATTCTATCACATTTGTTCAATTTACGTCGCTCCTATTTCAGATAGCGTATTGGGCTAAGCGGCATCTCAAAGCGCATGAAACGACGAGTGAAATGCACTATTAAACTTGTAGGGTACGGCAAACAGAGACCCGATTAGATCATTTTATATTACGGTTAATATAAGAATTCAGCGTATTTCTGTCACATTTGTTCAACTTACGTAGCTCCTATTTCAGGTAGCGTACTGGGCTAGGCGGCAACTTAAAGCGCTTGGATTGACGAGTGAAATGCTCTATTAAACTTCTAGGGTAGGGCGAGCAGAAACCCGAATAGATCCTTTTATATTAAGGTTAATATAAGAATTCAGCGAAATTCTATCACATTTGTTCAATTTACGTCGCTCCTATTCCAGATAGCGTATTGGGGTAAGCTGCATCTCAAAGCGCATGGATTGACGAGTGAAATGCTCTATTAAACTTCTAGGGTAGGGCGAACAGAAACCCGAATAGATCCTTTTATATTAAGGTTAATATAAGAATTCAGCGAAATTCTATCACATTTGTTCAATTTACGTCGCTCCTATTTCAGATAGCGTATTGGGGTAAGCTGCATCTCAAAGCGCATGGACTGACGAGTGAAATGCTCTATTAAACTTCTAGGGTAGGGCGAACAGAAACCCGAATAGATCCTTTTATATTAAGGTTAATATAAGAATTCAGCGAAATTCTATCACATTTGTTCAATTTACGTCGCTCCTATTTCAGATAGCGTATTGGGGTAAGCTGCATCTCAAAACGCAATACATGGCGAGTAAAATGCACTATTAAACTTCTAGGGTAGGGCAATCAGAGACCCGACTAGATCATTTTATATTATGGTTAATTTAAGAATTCCGCAAAATTCTATCACATTTGTTCAATTTACGTAGTTCCTATTTCAGATAGCGTACTGGGCTAGGCGGCATCTTAAAGCGCATGGAATGGCGAGTAAAATGCACTATTAAATTCGTATGATAGGGCAATCAGAGACCCGATTAGATCATTTTATATTTTGGTTAATATAAGAATTCAGCGAAATTCTATCACATTTGTTCAATTTACGCCGCTCCTATTTCAGATAGCTTATTGGGCTAAGCGGCATCTCAAAGCGCATGAAATGACGAGTGAAATGCACTATCAAACTTATAGGGTAGGGCGAACAGAGACCCGATTAGATCATTTTACATTAAGGTTAATATAAGAATTCATCGAAATTCTATCACATTTGTTCAATTTACGACGCTCCTGTTTCAGATAGCGTATTGGGCTAAGCGGCATCTCAAGGCGCCTGAAATTGCGAGTAAAATGCACTAGTAAACTTCTAGGGTACGGCAATCAGAGACCCGATTAGATCATTTTATATTATGGTTAATTTAAGAATTCAGCAAAATTCTATCACATTTGTTCAATTTACGTCGTTCCTATTTCAGATAGCGTACTGGGCTAGGCGGTATCTTAAAGCGCGTGGAATGGCGAGTAAAATGCAATATTAAACTTCTCGGGTAGGGCAATCAGAGACCCGATTAGATCATTTTATATTATGGTTAATTTATCAATTCAGCGAAATTCTATCACATTTGTTCAATTTACGTCGCTCCTATTTCAGATAACGTATTGGGCTAAGCGGCATCCCAAAGCTCATGAAATGACGAGTGAAATGCACTATTAAACTTCTGGGGTAGGGCGGAGAGAGACACGATTAGATCATTTTACATTAAGGTTAATACAAGAATTCAGCGAAATTCTATCACATTTGTTCAATTTACGTCGCTCCTATTTCAGATGGCGCATTGGGCTAAGCGGCATCTCAAAGCGCGTGAAATGGCGAGTAAAATGCACTGCTAAACTTCTATGATAGGGCAATCAGAGTCCCGATTAGATCATTTTATATTTTGTTTACTATAAGATATCAGGGAAATTCTATCACATTTGTTCAATTTTCGTCGCTCCTATTTCAGATAGCGTATTGGGCTAAGCGGCATCTCAAAGCGCATGAAATGACGAGTGAAATGCACTATTAAACGTCTAGGGTAGGGCAAACAGAGACCCGATTAGATCATTTTATATTATGGTTAATTTAAGAAGTCTGCAAAATTCTATCACATTTGTTCAATTTACGTCGCTCCTATTTTAGATAGCGTACTGGGCTAGGCGGCATCTTAAAGCGCGTGGAATGGCGAGTAAAATCAGTTTTAAACATCTATGATAGGGCAATCAGAGACCCGATTAGATCATTTTATTTTATGGATAATTTAAGAATTCAGAGATTCTATCACATTTGTTCAATTTACGTCGCTCATATATCAAATAGCGTACTGGGGTAAGCGGCATCTCTAAGCGCAAGAAATGGCGAGTAAAATGCACTATTAAACTTCTAGGGTAGGCCAAACAGAGACCCGATTAGATCATTTTATTTTATGGATAATTTAAGAATTCAGCGAAATTCTATCACATTTGTTCAATTTACGTCGCTCCTATTTCAGATAGCGTATTGGGCTAAGCGGCATCTCAAAGCGCATGAAATGGCGGGTAAAATGCACTAGTAAACTTCTAGGATTGGGCAAACATAGACCGGATTAGATCATTTTATATTATGGTTAATATAAGAATTCAGGGAAGTTCTATCACATTTGTTTAATTTACGTCGCTCCGATTTCAGATAGCGTATTAGGCTAAGCGGCATCTCAAAGCGCATGAAATGGCGAGTAAAATTTACTATTAAACTTCTAGGGTAGGGCGAACAGAGATCCGATTAGATCATTTTATATTACGGTTAATATAAGAATTCAGCGTAATTCTGACATTAGTTCAATTTACGTCGCTCATATTTCAGATAGCGTATTGGGCTAAGCGGCATCTCAAAGCGCAAGAAATGGCGAGTAAAATGCACTATTAAACTTCTAGGGTAGACCAAACAGAGACCCGATTATATCATTTTATATTTTGGTTAATATAAGAATTCAGCGAAATTCTATCACATTTGTTCAAGTTACGTCGCTCCTATTTCAGATTGCGTATTGGGCTAAGGGGCATCTCAAAGCGCATGAAATGGCGAGTAAAATTCACTATTAAACTTCTAGGGTAGGGCGAACAGAGACCCGATTAGATCATTTTATATTTTCTTTAATATAAAATTTCAGGAAAATCCTATCACATTTGTTTAATTTACGTCGCTCCTATTTCAGATAGCGTATTGGGGTATGCGGCATCTCAAAGCGCATGAAATGGCGAGTCAAATGCACTATTAAACTTCTAGGGTAGGGCAAACATAGACCCTATTAGATAATTTTATATTATGATTAATTTAAGAATTCAGCGATATTCTATCACATTTGTTCAATTTACGTCGCTCCTATTTCAGATTGCGTACCAGGCTAGGAGGCATCTTAAAGCGCGTGGAATGGCGAGTAAAATGCACTATTAAACTTCTAGGCTAGGGCGAACAGAGACCCGGTCAGATCATTTTACATTATGGTTAATAAAAGAATTCAGCGAAATTCTATCACATTTGTTCAATTTACGTCGCTCCTATTTCAGATAGCGTATTGGGCTACGCGGCATCTCAAAGCGCATGAAATGACGAGTGAAATGCACTATTAAACGTCTAGGGTAGGGCGAACAAAGACCCGATTAGATCATTTTACATTAAGGTTAATATAAGAATTTAGCGAAATTCTATCACATTTGTTCAATTTACGTCGCTCCTATTTCAGATAGCGTATTGGGCTTAGCGGCATCTCAAAGCGCAAGAAATGGCGAGTAAAATGCACTATTAAACTTATAGGGTAGGGCAAACAGAGACCCGATTAGATCATTTTATATTATGGTTAATTTATCAATTCAGCGAAATTCTATCACACTTGTTCAATTTACGTCTCTCCTATTTCAGATAGCTTACTGGGCTAGGCGGCATCTTAAAGCGCGTGGAATGGCGAGTAAAATGCACTATTAAACTTCTATGATAGGGCAATCAGAGACCCGATTAGATCATTTTGTATTTTGGTTAATATAAGAATTCAGCGAAATTCTATCACATTTGTTCAATTTACGTCGCTCCTATTTCAGATAGCGTATTGCGCTAAGCGGCATCTCAAAGCGCATGGATTGACGAGTGAAATGTACTATTAAACTTCTAGGGTAGGGCGAACAGAGACCCGAATACATCATTTTATATTACGGTTAATATAAGAATTCAGCGTAATTCTATCACATTTGTTCAACTTACGTCGCTGCTATTTCAGATAGCGTACTGGCCTAGGCGGCATCTCAAAGCGCGTGGAAGGGCGAGTAAAATGCACTATTAAACTTCTAGGCTAGGGCGAACAGAGACCCGGTCAGATCATTTTACATTATGGTTAATAAAAGAATTCAGCGAAATTCTATCACATTTGTTCAATTTACGTCGCTCCTATTTCAGATAGCGTATTGGGCTACGCGGCATCTCAAAGCGCATGAAATGACGAGTGAAATGCACTATTAAACGTCTAGGGTAGGGCGAACAAAGACCCGATTAGATCATTTTACATTAAGGTTAATATAAGAATTTAGCGAAATTCTATCACATTTGTTCAATTTACGTCGCTCCTATTTCAGATAGCGTATTGGGCTTAGCGGCATCTCAAAGCGCAAGAAATGGCGAGTAAAATGCACTATTAAACTTATAGGGTAGGGCAAACAGAGACCCGATTAGATCATTTTATATTATGGTTAATTTATCAATTCAGCGAAATTCTATCACACTTGTTCAATTTACGTCTCTCCTATTTCAGATAGCTTACTGGGCTAGGCGGCATCTTAAAGCGCGTGGAATGGCGAGTAAAATGCACTATTAAACTTCTATGATAGGGCAATCAGAGACCCGATTAGATCATTTTGTATTTTGGTTAATATAAGAATTCAGCGAAATTCTATCACATTTGTTCAATTTACGTCGCTCCTATTTCAGATAGCGTATTGGGCTAAGCGGCATCTCAAAGCGCATGGATTGACGAGTGAAATGTACTATTAAACTTCTAGGGTAGGGCGAACAGAGACCCGAATACATCATTTTATATTACGGTTAATATAAGAATTCAGCGTAATTCTATCACATTTGTTCAACTTACGTCGCTGCTATTTCAGATAGCGTACTGGCCTAGGCGGCATCTCAAAGCGCGTGGAAGGGCGAGTAAAATGCACTACTAAACTTCTATGATAGGGCAATCAGAGTCCCGATTAGATCATTTTACGTTTTGTTTAATATAAGATTTCAGGGAAATTCTATCACATTTGTTCAATTTACGTCGCTCCTATTTCAGATAGCCTATTGGGCTAAGCGGCATCTCAAAGCGCATGAAATGACGAGAGAAATGCACTATTAAACTTCTTGGGTAGGGCGAACAGAGACCCGATTACATCATTTTATATTATGGTTAATTTAAGAATTCGGCAAAATTCTATCACATTTGTTCAATTTACGTCGCTCCTATTTCAGATAGCGTACTGGACTAGGCGGCATCTTAAAGCGCGTGGAATGGCGAGTAAAATGCATGAATAAACTTCTATGATAGGGCAATCAGTGACCCGATTAAATCATTTTATATTTTGGTTAACATAAGAATTCAGCGAAATTCTATCACGTTTGTTCAATTTACGTCGCTCCTATTGCAGATAGCTTATTGGGCTAAGCCGCATCGCAAAGCGCATGAAATGACGAGTGAAATGCACTATTAAACTTATAGGGTAGGGCAAACAGAGACCCGATTAGATCATTTTATATTATGGTTAATTTAAGAAGTCAGCAAAATTCTATCACATTTGTTCAATTTACGTCGCTCCTATTTCAGATAGCGTACTGGGCTAGGCGGCATCTTAAAGCGCGTGGAATGGCGAGTAAAATGCAGTATTAAACATCTATGATAGGGCAATCAGAGACCCGATTAGATCATTTTATATTTTGGTTAATATAAGAATTCAGTGAAATTCTATCACATTTGTTCAATTTACGTCGCTCATATATCAAATAGCGTACTGGGGTAAGCGGCATCTCTAAGCGCAAGAAATGGCGAGTAAAATGCACTATTAAACTTCTAGGGTAGGCCAAACAGAGACCCGATTAGATCATTTTATTTTATGGATAATTTAAGAATTCAGCGAAATTCTATCACATTTGTTCAATTTACGTCGCTCCTATTTCAGATAGCCTATTGGGCTAAGCGGCATCTCAAAGCGCATGAAATGGCGGGTAAAATGCACTAGTAAACTTCTAGGATTGGGCAAACATAGACCGGATTAGATCATTTTATATTATGGTTAATATAAGAATTCAGGGAAGTTCTATCACATTTGTTTAATTTACGTCGCTCCGATTTCAGATAGCGTATTAGGCTAAGCGGCATCTCAAAGCGCATGAAATGGCGAGTAAAATTCACTATTAAACTTCTAGGGTAGGGCGAACAGAGATCCGATTAGATCATTTTATATTACGGTTAATATAAGAATTCAGCGTAATTCTGACATTAGTTCAATTTACGTCGCTCATATTTCAGATAGCGTATTGGGCTAAGCGGCATCTCAAAGCGCATGAAATGGCGAGCAAAATGCACTATTAAACTTCTAGGGTAGGGCAAACACAGACCCGATTAGATCATATTATATTATGGTTAATTTAAGAATTCAACAAGATTCTATCACATTTGTTCAATTTACGTCGCTCCTACTTCAGATAGCGTACTGGACTAGGCGGCATCTTAAAGCGCGTGGAATGGCGCGTAAAATGCTCTATTATACTTCTATGATAGGGCAATGAGAGACCCGATTAGATCATTTTATATTTTGGTTAATATAAGACTTCACCGAAATTCTATGACATTCGTTCAATTTACGTCGCTCATATTTCAGATAGCGTATTGGGCTAAGCGGCATCCCAAAGCGTATGAAATGGCGAGCAATATGCACTATTAAACTTCTAGGGTAGGGCAAACAGAGACCCGATTAGATCATTTTATATTACGATTAATTTAAGAATTCAACAAGATTCTATCACATTTGTTGAATTTACGTCGCTCCTATTTCAGATAGCGAACTAGACTAGGCGGAATCTTAAAGCGCGTGGAATGTCGCGTAAAATGCTCTATTAAACTTCTATGATAGGGCAATCAGAGACCCGATTAGATCATTTTATATTTTGGTTAATATAAGAATTCACCGAAATTCTATGACATTCGTTCAATTTACGTCGCTCATATTTCAGATAGCGTATTGGGCTAAACGCCATCCCAAAGCGCATGAAATGTCGAGCGAAATGCACTATTAAACTTCTAGGGTAGGGCAAACAGAGACCCGGTTAGATCATTTCATATTATGGTTACTTTAAGAATTCAGCGAAATTCTTTCACATTTGTTCAATTTACGTCGCTCCTATTTCAGATAGCGCACTGGGCGAAGCGGCATCTCAAAGCGTATGAAATGGCGAGTAAAATGCACTATTAAACTTCTAGGGTAGGGCAAACAGAGACCCGATTAGATCATTTTATATTATGGTTAATTTAAGAATTCAGCGAAATTCTATCACATTTGTTGAACTAACGTCGCTCCTATTTCAGATAGCATACGGGGCTAGGCGGCATCTTAAAGCGCGTGGAATGGAGAGAAAAATGCACTACTAAACTTCTATGATAGGGCAATCAGAGACCCGATGAGATCATTTTATATTTTGGTTAAGATAAGAATTCAGCGAAATTCTATCACATTTGTTCAATTTACGTCGCTCCTATTTCAGATAGCTTATTGGGCTAAGCGGCATCTCAAAGCGCATGAAATGACGAGTGAAATGCACTATCAAACTTATAGGGTAGGGCGAACAGAGACCCGATTAGATCATTTTACATTAAGGTTAATATAAGAATTCATCGAAATTCTATCACATTTGTTCAATTTACGTCGCTCCTGTTTCAGATAGCGTATTGGGCTAAGCGGCATCTCAAGGCGCCTGAAATTGCGAGTAAAATGCACTAGTAAACTTCTAGGGTACGGCAATCAGAGACCCGATTAGATCATTTTATATTATGGTTAATTTAAGAATTCAGCAAAATTCTATCACATTTGTTCAATTTACGTCGTTCCTATTTCAGATAGCGTCTTGGGCAAAGCGGCATCTCAAAGCGCATGAAATGGCGAGTAGAATGCACTATTAAACTTGTAGGGTAGGGCAATCAGAGACCCGATTAGATCATTTTATATTATGGTTAATTTAAGAATTCCGCAAAATTCTATCACATTTGTTCAATTTACGTAGTTCCTATTTCAGATAGCGTACTCGGCTAGGCGGCATCTTAAAGCGCATGGAATGGCGAGTAAAATGCACTATTAAATTCGTATGATAGGGCAATCAGAGACCCGATTAGATCATTTTATATTTTGGTTAATATAAGAATTCAGCGAAATTCTATCACATTTGTTCAATTTACGTCGCTCCTATTTCAGATAGCTTATTGGGCTAAGCGGCATCTCAAAGCGCATGAAATGACGAGTGAAATGCACTATCAAACTTATAGGGTAGGGCGAACAGAGACCCGATTAGATCATTTTACATTAAGGTTAATATAAGA
This sequence comes from Macropis europaea, assembly GCA_916610135.2. Classification (NCBI taxonomy): domain Eukaryota; kingdom Metazoa; phylum Arthropoda; class Insecta; order Hymenoptera; family Melittidae; genus Macropis; species Macropis europaea. The sequence continues at coordinate 374,938 of CAKAJE020002006.1, forward strand.
ATTCATCGAAATTCTATCACATTTGTTCAATTTACGTCGCTCCTGTTTCAGATAGCGTATTGGGCTAAGCGGCATCTCAAGGCGCCTGAAATTGCGAGTAAAATGCACTAGTAAACTTCTAGGGTACGGCAATCAGAGACCCGATTAGATCATTTTATATTATGGTTAATTTAAGAATTCAGCAAAATTCTATCACATTTGTTCAATTTACGTCGTTCCTATTTCAGATAGCGTACTGGGCTAGGCGGTATCTTAAAGCGCGTGGAATGGCGAGTAAAATGCAATATTAAACTTCTCGGGTAGGGCAAACAGAGACCCGATTAGATCATTTTATATTATGGTTAATTTATCAATTCAGCGAAATTCTATCACATTTGTTCAATTTACGTCGCTCCTATTTCAGATAACGTATTGGGCTAAGCGGCATCCCAAAGCTCATGAAATGACGAGTGAAATGCACTATTAAACTTCTGGGGTAGGGCGAACAGAGACACGATTAGATCATTTTACATTAAGGTTAATACAAGAATTCAGCGAAATTCTATCACATTTGTTCCATTTACGTCGCTCCTATTTCAGATGGCGCATTGGGCTAAGCGGCATCTCAAAGCGCGTGAAATGGCGAGTAAAATGCACTACTAAACTTCTATGATAGGGCAATCAGAGTCCCGATTAGATCATTTTATATTTTGTTTACTATAAGATATCAGGGAAATTCTATCACATTTGTTCAATTTTCGTCGCTCCTATTTCAGATAGCGTATTGGGCTAAGCGGCATCTCAAAGCGCATGAAATGACGAGTGAAATGCACTATTAAACGTCTAGGGTAGGGCAAACAGAGACCCGATTAGATCATTTTATATTATGGTTAATTTAAGAAGTCTGCAAAATTCTATCACATTTGTTCAATTTACGTCGCTCCTATTTTAGATAGCGTACTGGGCTAGGCGGCATCTTAAAGCGCGTGCAATGGCGAGTAAAATCAGTTTTAAACATCTATGATAGGGCAATCAGAGACCCGATTAGATCATTTTATTTTATGGATAATTTAAGAATTCAGAGATTCTATCACATTTGTTCAATTTACGTCGCTCATATATCAAATAGCGTACTGGGGTAAGCGGCATCTCTAAGCGCAAGAAATGGCGAGTAAAATGCACTATTAAACTTCTAGGGTAGGCCAAACAGAGACCCGATTAGATCATTTTATTTTATGGATAATTTAAGAATTCAGCGAAATTCTATCACATTTGTTCAATTTACGTCGCTCCTATTTCAGATAGCCTATTGGGCTAAGCGGCATCTCAAAGCGCATGAAATGGCGGGTAAAATGCACTAGTAAACTTCTAGGATTGGGCAAACATAGACCGGATTAGATCATTTTATATTATGGTTAATATAAGAATTCAGGGAAGTTCTATCACATTTGTTTAATTTACGTCGCTCCGATTTCAGATAGCGTATTAGGCTAAGCGGCATCTCAAAGCGCATGAAATGGCGAGTAAAATTCACTATTAAACTTCTAGGGTAGGGCGAACAGAGATCCGATTAGATCATTTTATATTACGGTTAATATAAGAATTCAGCGTAATTCTGACATTAGTTCAATTTACGTCGCTCATATTTCAGATAGCGTATTGGGCTAAGCGGCATCTCAAAGCGCATGAAATGGCGAGCAAAATGCACTATTAAACTTCTAGGGTAGGGCAAACACAGACCCGATTAGATCATATTATATTATGGTTAATTTAAGAATTCAACAAGATTCTATCACATTTGTTCAATTTACGTCGCTCCTACTTCAGATAGCGTACTGGACTAGGCGGCATCTTAAAGCGCGTGGAATGGCGCGTAAAATGCTCTATTATACTTCTATGATAGGACAATGAGAGACCCGATTAGATCATTTCATATTTTGGTTAATATAAGACTTCACCGAAATTCTATGACATTCGTTCAATTTACGTCGCTCATATTTCAGATAGCGTATTGGGCTAAGCGGCATCCCAAAGCGTATGAAATGGCGAGCAAAATGCACTATTAAACTTCTAGGGTAGGGCAAACAGAGACCCGATTAGATCATTTTATATTACGATTAATTTAAGAATTCAACAAGATTCTATCACATTTGTTGAATTTACGTCGCTCCTATTTCAGATAGCGAACTAGACTAGGCGGCATCTTAAAGCGCGTGGAATGTCGCGTAAAATGCTCTATTAAACTTCTATGATAGGGCAATCAGAGACCCGATTAGATCATTTTATATTTTGGTTAATATAAGAATTCACCGAAATTCTATGACATTCGTTCAATTTACGTCGCTCATATTTCAGATAGCGTATTGGGCTAAACGCCATCCCAAAGCGCATGAAATGTCGAGCGAAATGCACTATTAAACTTCTAGGGTAGGGCAAACAGAGACCCGATTAGATCATTTCATATTATGGTTACTTTAAGAATTCAGCGAAATTCTATCACATTTGTTCAATTTACGTCGCTCCTATTTCAGATAGCGCACTGGGCGAAGCGGCATCTCAAAGCGTATGAAATGGCGAGTAAAATGCACTATTAAACTTCTAGGGTAGGGCAAACAGAGACCCGATTAGATCATTTTATATTATGGTTAATTTAAGAATTCAGCGAAATTCTATCACATTTGTTGAACTAACGTCGCTCCTATTTCAGATAGCATACGGGGCTAGGCGGCATCTTAAAGCGCGTGGAATGGAGAGAAAAATGCACTACTAAACTTCTATGATAGGGCAATCAGAGACCCGATGAGATCATTTTATATTTTGGTTAAGATAAGAATTCAGCGAAATTCTATCACATTTGTTCAATTTACGTCGCTCCTATTTCAGATAGCTTATTGGGCTAAGCGGCATCTCAAAGCGCATGAAATGACGAGTGAAATGCACTATCAAACTTATAGGGTAGGGCGAACAGAGACCCGATTAGATCATTTTACATTAAGGTTAATATAAGAATTCATCGAAATTCTATCACATTTGTTCAATTTACGTCGCTCCTGTTTCAGATAGCGTATTGGGCTAAGCGGCATCTCAAGGCGCCTGAAATTGCGAGTAAAATGCACTAGTAAACTTCTAGGGTACGGCAATCAGAGACCCGATTAGATCATTTTATATTATGGTTAATTTAAGAATTCAGCAAAATTCTATCACATTTGTTCAATTTACGTCGTTCCTATTTCAGATAGCGTACTGGGCTAGGCGGTATCTTAAAGCGCGTGGAATGGCGAGTAAAATGCAATATTAAACTTCTCGGGTAGGGCAAACAGAGACCCGAGTAGATCATTTTATATTATGGTTAATTTATCAATTCAGCGAAATTCTATCACATTTGTTCAATTTACGTCGCTCCTATTTCAGATAACGTATTGGGCTAAGCGGCATCCCAAAGCTCATGAAATGACGAGAGAAATGCACTATTAAACTTCTAGGGTAGGGCGAACAGAGACACGATTAGATCATTTTACATTAAGGTTAATACAAGAATTCAGCGAAATTCTATCACATTTGTTCAATTTACGTCGCTCCTATTTCAGATGGCGCATTGGGCTAAGCGGCATCTCAAAGCGCGTGGAATGGCGAGGAAAATGCACTATTAAACTTCTAGGACAGGGCAATCAGAGACCCGATTAGATCATTTTATATTTTGGTTAATATAAGAATTCAGGGATATTCTATCACATTTGTTCAATTTACGTCGCTCCTATTTCAGATAGCGTATTGGGGTATGCGGCATCTCAAAGCGCATGAAATGGCGAGTCAAATGCACTATTAAACTTCTAGGGTAGGGCAAACATAGACCCTATTAGATAATTTTATATTATGATTAATTTAAGAATTCAGCGATATTCTATCACATTTGTTCAATTTACGTCGCTCCTATTTCAGATAGCGTACTAGGCTAGGAGGCATCTTAAAGCGCGTGGAATGGCGAGTAAAATGCACTATTAAACTTCTATGATAGGGCAATCAGAGACCCGATTAGATCATTTTATATTTCGTTTAATATAAGAATTCAGGTAAATTCTATCACATTTGTTCAATTTACGTCGCTCCTATTTCAGATAGCGTATTGGTCTAAGCGGCATCTCAAAGCGCAAGAAATGCCGAGTAAAATGCACTATTAAACTTCTAGGGTAGGGCAAACAGAGACCCGATTAGGTCATTTTATATTATGGTTAATTTAAGCATTCACCGAAATTCTATCACATTTGATTAATTTACGTCGCTCCTATTTCAGATGGCGAAATGGACTAGGCGGCATCTTAAAGCGCGTGGAATGGCGAGTAAAATGCACTATTAAACTTCTATGATAGCGCAATCAGAGACCCGATTAGATCATTTTATATTTTGGTTAATATAAGAATTCAGCGAAATTCTATCACATTTGTTCAATTTACGTCGCTCATATTTCAGATAGCGTATTGGGCTAAGCGGCACCTCAAAGCGCATGAAATGTCGAGTGAAATGCACTATTAAACTTCTGGGGTAGGGCGAACAGAGACCCGATTAGATCATTTTACAATATGGTTAATATAAGAACTCAGTGAAATTCTATCACATTTGTTCAATTTACGTCGCTCCAATTCAGATAGCGTACTGGGCTAGGCGCCATCTTAAAGCGCGTGGAATGGCCAGTAAAATGCACTATTAAGCTTTTATGATAGGGCAATCAGAGACCCGATTAGATCATTTTACAATATGGTTAATATAAGAACTCAGTGAAATTCTATCACATTTGTTCAACTTACGTCGCTCCTATTTCAGATAGCGTACTGGGCAAGGCGGCATCTTAAAGCGCGTGGAAGGGCGAGTAAAATGCACTACTAAACTTCTATGATAGGGCAATCAGAGACCCGAATAGATCATTTTATATTTTGGTTAATATAAGAATTCAGCGTAATTCTATCACATTTGTTCAACTTACGTCGTTCCTATTTCAGCTAGCGTACTGGCCTACGCGGCATCTCAAAGCGCGTGGAAGGGCGAGTAAAATGCACTACTAAACTTCTATGATAGGGCAATCAGAGTCCCGATTAGATCATTTTATATTTTGTTTACTATAAGATACCAGGGAAATTCTATCACATTTGTTCAATTTTCGTCGCTCCTATTTCAGATAGCGTATTGGGCTAAGCGGCATCTCAAAGCGCATGAAATGACGAGTAAAATGCACTATTAAACGTCTAGGGTAGGGCGAACAAAGACCCGATTAGATCATTTTACATTAAGGTTAATATAAGAATTTAGCGAAATTCTATCAAATTTGTTCAATTTACGTCTCTCCTATTTCAAATAGCGTATTGGGCTAAGCGGCATGTCAAAGGGCAAGAAATGGCGAGTAAAATGAACTATTAAACTTCTAGGGTAGGGCAAACAGAGACCCCATTAGATCATTTTATATTATGGTTAATTTAAGAATTCAGAGAAATTCTATCACATTTGTTCAATTTACGTCGCTCCTATTGCAGATAGCGTATTGGGCTAAGCGGCATGTCAAAGGGCAAGAAATGGCGAGTAAAATGAACTATAAAACTTCTATGATAGGGCAATCAGAGACCCGATTAGATCATTTTATATTTTGGTTAATATAAGAATTCAGCGAAATTCTATCACATTTGTTCAATTTACGTCGCTCCTATTTCAGATAGCGTATTGGGCTAGGCGGCATCTCAAAGCGCATGCATAGACGAGTGAAATGCTCTATTAAACTTCTAGGGTAGGGCGAACAGAAACCCGAATAGATCATTTTATAATACGGTTAATATAAGAATTCAGCGTAATTCTATCACATTTGTTCAACTTACGTCGCTCCTATTTCAAATAGCGTACTGGGCTAGGCGGCATCTCAAAGCGCGTGGAAGGGCGAGTAAAATGCACTATTAAACGTCTAGGGTAGGGCGAACAAAGACCCGATTAGATCATTTTACATTAAGGTTAATATAAGAATTTAGCGAAATTCTATCAAATTTGTTCAATTTACGTCTCTCCTATTTCAAATAGCGTATTGGGCTAAGCGGCATGTCAAAGGGCAAGAAATGGCGAGTAAAATGAACTATAAAACTTCTATGATAGGGCAATCAGAGACCCGATTAGATCATTTTATATTTTGGTTAATATAAGAATTCAGCGAAATTCTATCACATTTGTTCAATTTACGTCGCTCCTATTTCAGATAGCGTATTGGGCTAGGCGGCATCTCAAAGCGCATGCATAGACGAGTGAAATGCTCTATTAAACTTCTAGGGTAGGGCGAACAGAAACCCGAATAGATCATTTTATAATACGGTTAATATAAGAATTCAGCGTAATTCTATCACATTTGTTCAACTTACGTCGCTCCTATTTCAAATAGCGTACTGGGCTAGGCGGCATCTCAAAGCGCGTGGAAGGGCGAGTAAAATACAGTACTAAACTTCTATGATAGGGCAATCAGAGACCCGATTACATCATTTTATATTTTGGTTATTATAAGAATTCAGCGAAATTCTATCACATTTGTTCAATTTACGTCGCTCCTATTTCAGATAGCGTATTGGGCTAAGCGGCATCTCAAAGCGCATGGATTGACGAGTGAAATGCTCTATTAAACTTCTAGGGTAGGGCGAACAGAGACCCGATTAGATCATTTTATATTATGGTTAATTTATCAATTCAGCGAAATTCTATCACACTTGTTCAGTTTACGTCTCTCCTATTTCAGATAGCGTACTGGGCTAGGCGGCATCTTAAAGCGCGTGGAAGGGCGAGTAAAATGCACTACTAAACTTCTATGATAGGGCAATCAGAGACCCGATTAGATCATTTTATATTTTGGTTAATATAAGAATTCAGCGTAATTCTATCACATTTGTTCAACTTACGTCGTTCCTATTTCAGCTAGCGTACTGGCCTAGGCGGCATCTCAAAGCGCGTGGAAGGGCGAGTAAAATGCACTACTAAACTTCTATGATAGGGCAATCAGAGTCCCGATTAGATCATTTTATATTTTGTTTACTATAAGATACCAGGGAAATTCTATCACATTTGTTCAATTTTCGTCGCTCCTATTTCAGATAGCGTATTGGGCTAAGCGGCATCTCAAAGCGCATGAAATGACGAGTGAAATGCACAATTAAACTTATAGGGTAGGGCAAACAGAGACCCGATTAGATCATTTTATATTATGGTTAATTTAAGAAGTCAGCAAAATTCTATCACATTTGTTCAATTTACGTCGCTCCTATTTCAGATAGCGTACTGGGCTAGGCGGCATCTTAATGCGCGTGGAATGGCGAGTAAAATGCAGTTTTAAACATCTATGATAGGGCAATCAGAGACCCGATTAGATCATTTTATATTTTGGTTAATTTAAGATTTCAGCAAAATTCTATCACATTTGTTCAATTTACGTCGCTCCTATTTCAGATAGCGTATTGGGCTAAGCGGCATCTCAAAGCGCATGAAATGACGAATAAAATGCACAATTAAGCTTCTACGCTAGGGCGAACAGAGACCCGATTAGATCATTTTACATTATGGTTAATAAAAGAATTCAGCGAAATTCTATTACATTTGATCAATTTACATCGCTCCAATTTCAGATAGCGTATTGGGCTAAGCGGCATCTCAAAGCGCATGAAATGACGAATAAAATGCACAATTAAGCTTCTAGGGTAAGGCAATCAGAGACCCGATTAGATCATTTTATATTATGGTTAATTTAAGATTTCAGCAAAATTCTATCACATTTGTTCAATTTACGTTGTTCCTATTTCAGATAGCGTACTGGGCTAAGCGGCATCTAAAAGCGCATGAAATGACGAGTAAAATGCACTATTAAACTTCTAGGATAAGGCAAACAGAGACCCGATTAGATCATTTTATATTACGGTAAATATAAGAATTCAGCGTAATTCTATCACATTTGTTCAACTTACGTAGCTCCTATTTCAGATAGCGTACTGGGCTAGGCGGCAACTTAAAGCGCGTGGAATGGCGAGTAAAATGCACTATTAAACTTCTATGGTAGGGCAATCAGAGAACCGATTAGATCATTTTATATTTTGGTTAATATAAGAATTCAGCGAAATTCTATCACATTTGTTCAATTTACGTAGTTCCTATTTCAGTTAGCATACTGGGCTAGGCGGTATCTTAAAGCGCGCGGAATGGCGAGTAAAATGCACTATAAAACTTCTATGATAGGGCAATCAGAGATCCGATTAGATCATTTTATATTTTGGTTAATATAAGAATTCAGCGAAATTCTATCACATTTGTTCAATTTACGTCGCTCCTATTTCAGATAGCGTATTGGGCTAAGCGGCATCTCAAAGCGCATGAAATGACGAGTAAAATGAACTATTAAACTTCTAGGGTAGGGCAAACAGAGACCCCATTAGATCATTTTATATTATGGTTAATTTAAGTATTCAGCGAAATTCTATCACATTTGTTCAATTTACGTCGCTCCTATTTCAGATAGCGTATTGGGCTAAGCGGCATCTCAAAGCGCATGAAAGGGCGAGTAAAATGCACTGTTAAACTTCTAGGGTAGGGCAAACAGAGACCCGATTAGATCATTTTATATTATGGTTAATTTATGAATTCAGCGAAATTCTATCACATTTGTTCAATTTTCGTCGCTCCTATTGCAGATAGCGTATTGGGCTAAGCGGCATCTCAAAGCGCATGAAATGGCGAGTAAAATGCACTATTAAACTTCTAGGGTAAGGCAATCAGAGACCCGATTAGATCATTTTATATTATGGTTAATTTAAGATTTCAGCAAAATTCTATCACATTTGTTCAATTTACGTCGTTCCTATTTCAGATAGCGTACTGGGCTAAGCGGCATCTCAAAGCGCATGAAATGGCGAGTAAAATGCACTATTAAACTTCTAGGATAAGGCAAACAGAGACCCGATTAGATCATTTTATATTATCGTTAATTTAAGAATTCAGCGAAATTCTATCACATTTGTTCAATTTTCGTCGCTCCTATTGCAGATAGCGTATTGGGCTAAGCGGCATCTCAAAGCGCATGAAATGGCGAGTAAAATGCACTATTAAACTTCAATGGTAGGGCAATCAGAGAACCGATTAGATCATTTTATATTTTGGTTAATATAAGAATTCAGCGAAATTCTATCACATTTGTTCAATTTACGTCGCTCCTATTTCAGATAGCGTCTTGGGCTAAGCGGCATCTCAAAGCGCATGAAATGGCGAGTAAAATGCACTATTAAACTTCTAGGGTAGGGCAATCAGAGACCCGATTAGATCATTTTATATTATGGTTAATTTAAGAATTCAGCAAAATTCTATCACATTTGTTCAATTTACGTCGTTCCTATTTCAGATAGCGTACTGGGCTAACCGGCATCTTCAAGCGCGTGGAATGGCGAGTAAAATTCACTATTAAACTTCTAGGGTAGGGCGAACAAAGACCCGATTAGATCATTTTACATTAAGGTTAATATAAGAATTCAGCGAAATTCTGTCACATTTGTTCAATTTACGTCGCTCCTATTTCAGATAGCGTATTGGGCTAAGCGGCATCTCAAAGCGCATGAAATGGCGAGTAAAATGCACTATTAAACTTCTAGGATAAGGCAAACAGAGACCCGATTAGATCGTTTTTTATATTACGGTAAATATAAGAATTCAGCGTAATTCTGTCACATTTGTTCAACTTACGTAGCTCCTATTTCAGATAGCGTACTGGGCTAGGCGGCATCTCAAAGCGCGTGGAAGGGCGAGTAAAATACAGTGCTAAACTTCTATGATAGGGCAATCAGAGACCCGATTACATCATTTTATATTTTGGTTATTATAAGAATTCAGCGAAATTCTATCACATTTGTTCAATTTACGTCGCTCCTATTTCAGATAGCGTATTGGGCTAAGCGGCATCTCAAAGCGCATGGATAGACGAGTGAAATGCTCTATTAAACTTCTAGGGTAGGGCGAACAGAAACCCGAATAGATCATTTTATATTACGGTTAATATAAGAATTCAGCGTAATTCTATCACATTTGTTCAACTTACGTCGCTCCTATTTCAGATAGCGTACTGGGCTAGGCGGCATCTCAAAGCGCGTGGAAGGGCGAGTAAAATACAGTGCTAAACTTCTATGATAGGGCAATCAGAGACCCGATTACATCATTTTATATTTTGGTTATTATAAGAATTCAGCGAAATTCTATCACATTTGTTCAATTTACGTCGCTCCTATTTCAGATAGCGTATTGGGCTAAGCGGCATCTCAGAGCGCATGAAATGGCGAGTAAAATACACTATTAAACTTCTAGGGTAGGGCAATCAGAGACCCGATTAGATCATTTTATATTATGGTCAATTTAAGAATTCAGCAAAATTCTATCACATTTGCTCAATTTACGTCGTTCTTATTTCAGATAGCGTACTGGGCTAGGCGGCATCATCAAGCGCGTGGAATGGCGAGTAAAATTCACGATTGAACTTCTAGGGTAGGGCGAACAAAGACCCGATTAGATCATTTTACATTAAGGTTAATATAAGGATGCAGCGAAATTCTGTCACATTTGTTCAATTTACGTCGCTCCTATTTCAGATAGCGTATTGGGCTAAGCGGCATCTCAAAGCGCATGAAATGGCGAGTAAAATGCACTGTTAAACTTCTAGGATAAGGCAAACAGAGACCCGATTAGATCATTTTATATTATGGTTAATTTAAGAATTCAGAAAAATTCTATCACATTTGTTCAATTTACGTCGCTCCTATTTCAGATAGCGTATTGGGGTAAGCTGCATCTCGAAGCGCAAGACATGGCGAGTAAAATGCACTATAAAACTTCTATGATAGGGCAATCAGAGACCCGATTAGATCATTTTATATTTTGGTTAATATAAGAATTCAGCGTAATTCTATCACATTTGTTCAATTTACGTCGCTCCTATTTCAGATAGCGTATTGGGCTAAGCGGCATCTCAAAGCGCATGGATAGACGAGTGAAATGCTCTATTAAACTTCTAGGGTAGGGCGAACAGAAACCCGAATGGATCATTTTATATTACGGTTAATATAAGAATTCAGCGTAATTCTATCACATTTGTTCAACTTACGTCGCTCCTATTTCAAATAGCGTACTGGGCTAGGCGGCATCTCAAAGCGCGTGGAAGGGCGAGTAAAATACAGTACTAAACTTCTATGATAGGGCAATCAGAGACCCGATTACATCATTTTATATTTTGGTTATTATAAGAATTCAGCGAAATTCTATCACATTTGTTCAATTTACGTCGCTCCTATTTCAGATAGCGTATTGGGCTAAGCGGCATCTCAAAGCGCATGGATTGACGAGTGAAATGCTCAATCAAACTTCTAGGGTAGGGCGAACAGAAACCCGAATAGATCATTTTATATTACGGTTAATATAAGAATTCAGCGAAATTCTATCACATTTGTTCAATTTACGTCGCTCCTATTTCAGATAGCGTATTGGGGTAAGCTGCATCTCAAAGCGCAAGAAATGGCGAGTAAAATGCACTATTAAACTTCTAGGGTAGGGCAAACAGAGACACGATTAGATCATTTTATATTTTGGTTAATATAAGAATTCAGCGAAATTCTATCACATTTGTTCAATTTACGTCGTTCCTATTTCAGATAGCGTACTGGGCTAAGCGGCATCTCAAAGCGCATGAAGTGACGAGTAAAATGCACTATTAAACTTCTAGGATAAGGCAAACAGAGACCCGATTAGATCATTTTATATTACGGTAAATATAAGAATTCAGCGTAATTCTGTCACATTTGTTCAACTTACGTAGCTCCTATTTCAGATAGCGTACTGGGCTAGGCGGCAACTTAAAGCGCGTGGAATGGCGAGTAAAATGCACTATTAAACTTCTATGGTAGGGCAATCAGAGAACCGATTAGATCATTTTATATTTTGGTTAATTTAAGAATTCAGAAAAATTCTATCACATTTGTTCAATTTACGTCGCTCCTATTTCAGATAGCGTATTGGGGTAAGCTGCATCTCAAAGCGCAAGAAATGGCGAGTAAAATGCACTATTAAACTTCTAGGGTAGGGCAATCAGAGACCCGATTAGATCATTTTATATTTTGGTTAATATAAGAATTCAGCGAAATTCTATCACATTTGTTCAATTTACGTCGCTCCTATTTCAGATAGCGTATTGGGCTAAGCGGCATCTCAAAGCGCATGAAATGACGAATAAAATGCACAGTTAAGCTTCTACGCTAGGGCGAACAGAGACGCGATTAGATCATTTTTCATTATGGTTAATAAAAGAATACAGCGAAATTCTATCACATTTGATCAATTTACATCGCTCCTATTTCAGGTAGCGTATTGGGCTAAGCGGCATCTCAAAGCGCATGAAATGACGAGTAAAATGAACTATTAAACTTCTAGGGTAGGGCAAACAGAGACCCCATTAGATCATTTTATATTATGGTTAATTTAAGTATTCAGCGAAATTCTATCACATTTGTTCAATTTACGTTGCTCCTATTTCAGATAGCGTATTGGGCTAAGCGGCATCTCAAAGCGCATGAAAGGGCGAGTAAAATGCACTCTTAAACTTCTAGGGTAGGGCAAACAGAGACCCGATTAGATCATTTTATATTATGGTTAATTTAAGAATTCAGCGAAATTCTATCACATTTGTTCAATTTTCGTCGCTCCTATTGCAGATAGCGTATTGGGCTAAGCGGCATCTCAAAGCGCATGAAATGGCGAGTAAAATGCACTATTAAACTTCTAGGGTAAGGCAATCAGAGACCCGATTAGATCATTTTATATTATGGTTAATTTAAGATTTCAGCAAAATTCTATCACATTTGTTCAATTTACGTCGTTCCTATTTCAGATAGCGTACTGGGCTAAGCGGCATCTCAAAGCGCATGAAATGGCGAGTAAAATGCACTATTAAACTTCTAGGATAAGGCAAACAGAGACCCGATTAGATCATTTTATATTATCGTTAATTTAAGAATTCAGCGAAATTCTATCACATTTGTTCAATTTTCGTCGCTCCTATTGCAGATAGCGTATTGGGCTAAGCGGCATCTCAAAGCGCATGAAATGGCGAGTAAAATGCACTATTAAACTTCAATGGTAGGGCAATCAGAGAACAGATTAGATCATTTTATATTTTGGTTAATATAAGAATTCAGCGAAATTCTGTCACATTTGTTCAATTTACGTCGCTCCTATTTCAGATAGCGTATTGGGCTAAGCGGCATCTCAAAGCGCATGAAATGGCGAGTAAAATGCACTATTAAACTTCTAGGATAAGGCAAACAGAGACCCGATTAGATCGTTTTTTATATTACGGTAAATATAAGAATTCAGCGCGATTCTGTCACATTTGTTCAACTTACGTAGCTCCTATTTCAGATAGCGTACTGGGCTAGGCGGCAGCTTAAAGCGCGTGGAATGGTGAGTAAAATGCACTATTAAACTTCTATGGTAGGGCAATCAGAGAACCGATTAGATCATTTTATATTATGGTTAATATAAGAATTCAGCGAAATTCTATCACATTTGTTCAATTTACGTCGCTCCTATTTCAGATAGCGTATTGGGCTAGAGCGGCATCTCAAAGCGCATGAAATGGCGAGTAAAATGCACTATTAAACTTCTAGGATAAGGCAAACAGAGACCCGATTAGATCATTTTATATTATGGTTAATTTAAGAATTCAGAAAAATTCTATCACATTTGTTCAATTTACGTCGCTCCTATTTCAGATAGCGTATTGGGGTAAGCTGCATCTCAAAGCGCAAGACATGGCGAGTAAAATGCACTATAAAACTTCTATGATAGGGCAATCAGAGACCCGATTAGATCATTTTATATTTTGGTTAATATAAGAATTCAGCGAAATTCTATCACATTTGTTCAATTTACGTCGCTCCTATTTCAGATAGCGTATTGGGCTAAGCGGCATCTCAAAGCGCATGGATAGACGAGTGAAATGCTCTATTAAACTTCTAGGGTAGGGCGAACAGAAACCCGAATAGATCATTTTATATTACGGTTAATATAAGAATTCAGCGTAATTCTATCACATTTGTTCAACTTACGTCGCTCCTATTTCAAATAGCGTACTGGGCTAGGCGGCATCTCAAAGCGCGTGGAAGGGCGAGTAAAATACAGTACTAAACTTCTATGATAGGGCAATCAGAGACCCGATTACATCATTTTATATTTTGGTTATTATAAGAATTCAGCGAAATTCTATCACATTTGTTCAATTTACGTCGCTCCTATTTCAGATAGCGTATTGGGCTAAGCGGCATCTCAAAGCGCATGGATTGACGAGTGAAATGCTCAATCAAACTTCTAGGGTAGGGCGAACAGAAACCCGAATAGATCATTTTATATTACGGTTAATATAAGAATTCAGCGAAATTCTATCACATTTGTTCAATTTACGTCGCTCCTATTTCAGATAGCGTATTGGGGTAAGCTGCATCTCAAAGCGCAAGAAATGGCGAGTAAAATGCACTATTAAACTTCTAGGGTAGGGCAAACAGAGACACGATTAGATCATTTTATATTTTGGTTAATATAAGAATTCAGCGAAATTCTATCACATTTGTTCAATTTACGTCGCTCCTATTTCAGATAGCGTATTGGGCTAAGCGGCATCTCAAAGCGCATGAAATGGCGAGTAAAATGCACTATTAAACTTCTAGGATAAGGCAAACAGAGACCCGATTAGATCATTTTATATTACGGTTAATATAAGAATTCAGCGTAATTCTGTCACATTTGTTCAACTTTCGTCGTTCCTATTTCAGATAGCGTACTGAGCTAGGCGGCATCTTAAAGCGCGTGGAATGGCGAGTGAAATGCAATAGTAAACTTCTATGACAGGGCAATCAGTGACCCGATTAGATCATTTTATATTTTGGTTAATATAAGAATTCAGCGAAATTCTATCACAATTGTTCAATTCACGTCGCTCCCATTTCAGATAGCGTATTGGGCTATGCGGCATCTCAGAGCGCATGAAATGGCGAGTAAAATACACTATTAAACTTCTAGGGTAGGGCAATCAGAGACCCGATTAGATCATTTTATATTATGGTTAATTTAAGAATTCAGCAAAATTCTATCACATTTGTTCAATTTACGTCGTTCCTATTTCAGATAGCGTACTGGGCTAGGCGGCATCTTAAAGCGCATGGAATGGCGAGTAAAATGCACTATTAAACTTCTATGATAGGGCAATCAGAGACCCGATTTGATCATTTTATATTTTGGTTATTATAAGAATTCAGTGAAATTCTATCACATTTGTTCAATTTACGTCGCTCCTATTTCAGATAGCGTATTGGGGTAAGCTGCATCTCAAAGCGCAAGACATGGCGAGTAAAATGCACTATTAAACTTCTAGGGTAGGGCAAACAGAGACACGATTAGATCATTTTATATTTTGGGTAATATAAGAATTCAGCGAAATTCTATCACATTTGTTCAATTTACGTCGCTCCTATTTCAGATAGCGTATTGGGCTAAGCGGCATCTCAAAGCGCATGAAATGGCGAGTAAAATGCACTATTAAACTTCTAGGATAAGGCAAACAGACCCGATTAGATCATTTTATATTACGGTAAATATAAGAATTCAGCGTAATTCTGTCACATTTGTTCATCTTACGTAGCTCCTATTTCAGATAGCGTACTGGGCTAGGCGGCAACTTAAAGCGCGTGGAATGGCGAGTAATATGCACTATTAAACTTCTATGGTAGGGCAAGCAGAGACCCGATTAGATCCTTTTATATTTTGGTTAATATAAGAATTCAGCGAAATTCTATCACATTTGTTCAATTTACGTCGCTCCTATTTCAGATAGCGTATTGTGCTAAGCGGCATCTCAGAGCACATGAAATGGCGAGTAAAATGCACTATTAAACTTCTAGGGTAGGGCAATCAGAGACACGATTAGATCATTTTATATTATGGTTAATTTAAGAATTCAGCAAAATTCTAGAACATTTGTTCAATGTACGTCGTTCCTATTTCAGATAGCGTACTGGGCTAGGCGGCATCTTAAAGCGCATGGAATGGCGAGTAAAATGCACTATTAAACTTCTATGATAGGGCAATCAGAGACCCGATTAGATCATTTTATATTTTGGTTAATTTAAGAATTCAGCAAAGTTCTATCACATTTGTTCAAGTTACGTCGTTCCTATTTCAGATAGCGTACTGAGCTAGGCGGCATCTGAAAGCGCATGGATTGACGAGTGACATGCTCTATTAAACTTCTAGGGTAGGGCGAACAGAAACCCGAATAGATCCTTTTATATTACGGTTAATATAAGAATTCAGCGAAATTCTATCACATTTGTTCAATTTACGTCGCTCCTATTTCAGATAGCGTATTGGGGTAAGCTGCATCTCAAAGCGCAAGACATGGCGAGTAAAATTCACTGTTAAACTTCTAGGGTAGGGCAAACAGAGACACGATTAGATCATTTTATATTTTGGTTAATATAAGAATTCAGCGAAATTCTATCACATTTGTACAATTTACGTCGCTCATATTTCAGATAGCGTATTGGGCTAAGCGGCATCTCAAAGCGCATGAAATGGCGAGTCCAATGCACTATTAAACTTCTATGATAGGGCAATCAGAGACCCGATTAGATCATTTTATATTTTGGTTAATATAAGAATTCAGCGAAATTCTATCACATTTGTTCAATTTACGTCGCTCCTATTTCAGATAGCGTATTGGGCTAAGCGGCATCTCAGAGCGCATGAAATGGCGAGTAAAATGCACTATTAAACTTCTAGGGTAGGGCAATCAGAGACCCGATTAGATCATTTTATATTATGGTTAATTTAAGAATTCAGCAAAGTTCTATCACATTTGTTCAAGTTACGTCGTTCCTATTTCAGATAGCGTACTGAGCTAGGCGGCAGCTTAAACCGCATGAAATGGCGAGTAAAATGCACTATTAAACTTCTAGGGTAGGGCAATCAGAGACCCGATTAGATCATTTTATATTATGGTTAATTTAAGAATTCAGCAAAGTTCTATCACATTTGTTCAATTTACGTCGCTCCTATTTCAGATAGCGTATTGGGCTAGAGCGGCATCTCAAAGCGCATGAAATGGCGAGTAAAATGCACTATTAAACTTCTAGGATAAGGCAAACAGAGACCCGATTAGATCATTTTATATTATGGTTAATTTAAGAATTCAGCAAAATTCTATCACATTTGTTCAATTTACGTCGCTCCTATATCAGATAGCGTATTGGGGTAAGCTGCATCTCAAAGCGCAAGACATGGCGAGTAAATGCACTATTAAATTTCTAGGGTAGGGCGAACAAAGACCCGATTAGATCATTTTATATTACGGTTAATATAAGAATTCAGCGTAATTCTGTCACATTTGTTCAACTTTCGTCGCTCCTATTTCAGATAGCGTACTGAGCTAGGCGGCATCTTAAAGCGCGTGGAATGGCGAGTAAAATGCAATATTGAACTTCTATGATAGGGCAATCAGAGACCCGATTAGATCATTTTATATTTTGGTTAATATAAGAATTCAGCGAAATTCTATCACAATTGTTCAATTCACGTCGCTCCTATTTCAGATAGCGTATTGGGCTAAGCGGCAACTCAAAGCGCATGAAATGACGAGTGAAATGCACTATTAATCTTCTAGGGTAGGGCGAACAGAGACCCGATTAGATCATTTTACATTAAGGTTAATATAAGAATACAGGGAAATTCTATCACATTTTTTCAATTTACGTTGCTCCTATTTCAAATAGCGTACTCGGATACGCGGCATCTTAAAGCGCGTGGAATGGCGAGTAACATGCACTGTTAAACTTCTATGATAGGGCAATCAGAGACCCGATTAGATCATTTTATATTTTGGTTAATATTAGAATTCAGCGAAATTCTATCACATTTGTTTCATTTACGTCGCTCCTATTTCAGATAGCGTATTGGGCTAAGCGGCATCTCAAAGCGCATGAAATGGCGAGTAAAATGCACTATTAAACTTCTAGTGTAGGGCAATCAGAGACCCGATTAGATCATTTTATATTATGCTTAATTTAAGAATTCAGCAAAATTCTATCACATTTGTTCAATTTACGTAGTTCCTATTTCAGATAGCATACTGGGCTAGGCGGTATCTTAAAGCGCGCGGAATGGCGAGTAAAATGCACTATAAAACTTCTATGATAGGGCAATCAGAGACCCGATTAGATCATTTTATATTTTGGATAATATAAGAATTCAGCGAAATTCTATCACATTTGTTCAATTTACGTCGCTCCTATTTCAGATAGCGTATTGGGCTAAGCGGCATCTCAAAGCGCATGAAATGGCGAGTAAAATGCACTATTAAACTTCTAGGATAAGGCGAACAGAGACCCGATTAGATCATTTTATATTACGGTAAATATAAGAATTCAGCGTAATTCTGTCACACTTGTTCAACTTACGTAGCTCCTATTTCAGATAGCGTACTGGGCTAGGCGGCAGCTTAAAGCGCGTGGAATGGCGAGTAAAATGCACTGTTAAACTTCTATGGT
Organism: Macropis europaea; assembly: GCA_916610135.2. Taxonomy (NCBI): domain Eukaryota; kingdom Metazoa; phylum Arthropoda; class Insecta; order Hymenoptera; family Melittidae; genus Macropis; species Macropis europaea. Next base: position 393,540 of record CAKAJE020002006.1, read on the forward strand.
AGGGCAATCAGAGAACCGATTAGATCATATTATATTATGGTTAATATAAGAATTCAGCGAAATTCTATCACATTTGTTCAATTTACGTCGCTCCTATTTCAGATAGCGTATTGGGCTAGAGCGGCATCTCAAAGCGCATGAAATGGCGAGTAAAATGCACTATTAAACTTCTAGGATAAGGCAAACAGAGACCCGATTAGATCATTTTATATTATGGTTAATTTAAGAATTCAGCAAAATTCTATCACATTTGTTCAATTTACGTCGCTCCTATTTCGGATAGCGTATTGGGGTAAGCTGCATCTCAAAGCGCAAGACATGGCGAGTAAAATGCACTATTAAACTTCTAGGGTAGGGCGAACAAAGACCCGATTAGATCATTTATATTACGGTTAATATAAGAATTCAGCGTAATTCTGTCACATTTGTTCAACTTTCGTCGCTCCTATTTCAGATAGCGTACTGAGCTAGGCGGCATCTTAAAGCGCGTGGAATGGCGAGTGAAATGCAATATTAAACTTCTATGATAGGGCAATCAGTGACCCGATTAGATCATTTTATATTTTGGTTAATATAAGAATTCAGAGAAATTCTATCACTATTGTTCAATTCACGTCGCTCCTATTTCAGATAGCGTATTGGGCTATGCGGCATCTCAGAGCGCATGAAATGGCGAGTAAAATACACTATTAAACTTCTAGGGTAGGGCAATCAGAGACCCGATTAGATCATTTTATACTATGGTTAATTTAAGAATTCAGCAAAATTCTATCACATTTGTTCAATTTACGTCGTTCCTATTTCAGATAGCGTACTGGGCTAGGCGGCATCTTAAAGCGCATGGAATGGCGAGTAAAATGCACTATTAAACTTCTATGATAGGGCAATCAGAGACCCGATTTGATAATTTTATATTTTGGTTATTATAAGGATTCAGTGAAATTCTATCACATTTGTTCAATTTACGTCGCTCCTATTTCAGATAGCGTATTGGGCTAAGCGGCATCTCAAAGCGCATGAAATGGCAAGTAAAATGCACTATTAAACTTCTAGGGTAAGGCAAAGAGAGATCCGATTAGATCATTTTATATTACGGTAAATATAAGAATTCAGCGTAATTCTGTCACATTTGTTCAACTTACGTAGCTCCCATTTCAGATAGCGTACTGGGCTAGGCGGCAACTTAAAGCGCGTGGAATGTCGAGTAAAATGCACTATCAAACTTCTATGATAGGGCAATCAGAGACCCGATTAGATCATTTTATATTTTGGTTAATATAAGAATTCAGCGAAATTCTATCACATTTGTTCAATTTACGTCGCTGCTATTTCAGATAGCGTACTGAGCTAGGCGGCAGCTTAAAGCGCGTGGAATGGCGAGTAAAATGCACTATCAAACTTGTATGGTAGGGCAATCAGAGAACCGATTAGGTCATTTTATATTATGGTTAATATAAGAATTCATTGAAATTCTATCACATTTGTTCAATTTACGTCGCTCCTATTTCAGATAGCGTATTGGGCTAGAGCGGCATCTTAAAGCGCGTGGAATGGCGAGTAAAATGCAATATTGAACTTCTATGATAGGGCAATCAGAGACCCGATTAGATCATTTTATATTTTGGTTAATATAAGAATTCAGCGAAATTCTATCACAATTGTTCAATTCACGTCGCTCCTATTTCAGACAGCGTATTGGGCTAAGCGGCAACTCAAAGCGCATGAAATGACGAGTGAAATGCACTATTAAACTTCTAGGGTAGGGCGAACAGAGACCCGATTAGATCATTTTACATTAAGGTTAATATAAGAATACAGGGAAATTCTATCACATTTTTTCAATTTACGTTGCTCCTATTTCAAATAGCGTACTCGGATACGCGGCATCTTAAAGCGCGTGGAATGGCGAGTAACATGCACTGTTAAACTTCTATGATAGGGCAATCAGAGACCCGATTAGATCATTTTATATTTTGGTTAATATTAGAATTCAGCGAAATTCTATCACATTTGTTTCATTTACGTCGCTCCTATTTCAGATAGCGTATTGGGCTAAGCGGCATCTCAAAGCGCATGAAATGGCGAGTAAAATGCACTATTAAACTTCTAGTGTAGGGCAATCAGAGACCCGATTAGATCATTTTATATTATGCTTAATTTAAGAATTCAGCAAAATTCTATCACATTTGTTCAATTTACGTAGTTCCTATTTCAGATAGCATACTGGGCTAGGCGGTATCTTAAAGCGCGCGGAATGGCGAGTAAAATGCACTATAAAACTTCTATGATAGGGCAATCAGAGACCCGATTAGATCATTTTATATTTTGGATAATATAAGAATTCAGCGAAATTCTATCACATTTGTTCAATTTACGTCGCTCCTATTTCAGATAGCGTATTGGGCTAAGCGGCATCTCAAAGCGCATGAAATGGCGAGTAAAATGCACTATTAAACTTCTAGGATAAGGCGAACAGAGACCCGATTAGATCATTTTATATTACGGTAAATATAAGAATTCAGCGTAATTCTGTCACACTTGTTCAACTTACGTAGCTCCTATTTCAGATAGCGTACTGGGCTAGGCGGCAGCTTAAAGCGCGTGGAATGGCGAGTAAAATGCACTGTTAAACTTCTATGGTAGGGCAATCAGAGAACCGATTAGATCATATTATATTATGGTTAATATAAGAATTCAGCGAAATTCTATCACATTTGTTCAATTTACGTCGCTCCTATTTCAGATAGCGTATTGGGCTAGAGCGGCATCTCAAAGCGCATGAAATGGCGAGTAAAATGCACTATTAAACTTCTAGGATAAGGCAAACAGAGACCCGATTAGATCATTTTATATTATGGTTAATTTAAGAATTCAGCAAAATTCTATCACATTTGTTCAATTTACGTCGCTCCTATTTCGGATAGCGTATTGGGGTAAGCTGCATCTCAAAGCGCAAGACATGGCGAGTAAAATGCACTATTAAACTTCTAGGGTAGGGCGAACAAAGACCCGATTAGATCATTTTATATTACGGTTAATATAAGAATTCAGCGTAATTCTGTCACATTTGTTCAACTTTCGTCGCTCCTATTTCAGATAGCGTACTGAGCTAGGCGGCATCTTAAAGCGCGTGGAATGGCGAGTGAAATGCAATATTAAACTTCTATGATAGGGCAATCAGTGACCCGATTAGATCATTTTATATTTTGGTTAATATAAGAATTCAGAGAAATTCTATCACTATTGTTCAATTCACGTCGCTCCTATTTCAGATAGCGTATTGGGCTATGCGGCATCTCAGAGCGCATGAAATGGCGAGTAAAATACACTATTAAACTTCTAGGGTAGGGCAATCAGAGACCCGATTAGATCATTTTATACTATGGTTAATTTAAGAATTCAGCAAAATTCTATCACATTTGTTCAATTTACGTCGTTCCTATTTCAGATAGCGTACTGGGCTAGGCGGCATCTTAAAGCGCATGGAATGGCGAGTAAAATGCACTATTAAACTTCTATGATAGGGCAATCAGAGACCCGATTTGATAATTTTATATTTTGGTTATTATAAGGATTCAGTGAAATTCTATCACATTTGTTCAATTTACGTCGCTCCTATTTCAGATAGCGTATTGGGCTAAGCGGCATCTCAAAGCGCATGAAATGGCAAGTAAAATGCACTATTAAACTTCTAGGGTAAGGCAAAGAGAGACCCGATTAGATCATTTTATATTACGGTAAATATAAGAATTCAGCGTAATTCTGTCACATTTGTTCAACTTACGTAGCTCCCATTTCAGATAGCGTACTGGGCTAGGCGGCAACTTAAAGCGCGTGGAATGTCGAGTAAAATGCACTATCAAACTTCTATGATAGGGCAATCAGAGACCCGATTAGATCATTTTATATTTTGGTTAATATAAGAATTCAGCGAAATTCTATCACATTTGTTCAATTTACGTCGCTGCTATTTCAGATAGCGTACTGAGCTAGGCGGCAGCTTAAAGCGCGTGGAATGGCGAGTAAAATGCACTATCAAACTTGTATGGTAGGGCAATCAGAGAACCGATTAGGTCATTTTATATTATGGTTAATATAAGAATTCATTGAAATTCTATCACATTTGTTCAATTTACGTCGCTCCTATTTCAGATAGCGTATTGGGCTAGAGCGGCATCTCAAAGCGCATGAAATGGCGAGTAAAATGCACTATTAAACTTCTTGGATAAGGCAAACAGAGACCCGATTAGATCATTTTATATTATGGTTAATTTAAGAATTCAGCAAAATTCTATCACATTTGTTCAATGTACGTCGCTCCTATTTCAGATAGCGTATTGGGGTAAGCTGCATCTCAAAGCGCAAGACATGGCGAGTAAAATGCACTATTAAACTTCTAGGGTAGGGCGAACAAAGACCCGATCAGATCATTTTATATTACGGTTAATATAAGAATTCGGCGTAATTCTGTCACATTTGTTCAACTTTCGTCGCTCCTATTTCAGATAGCGTACTGAGCTAGGCGGCATCTTAAAGCGGGTGGAATGGCGAGTAAAATGCAATATTAAACTTCTATGATAGGGCAATCAGAGACCCGATTAGATCATTTTATATTTTGGTTAATATAAGAATTCAGCGAAATTCTATCACAATTGTTCAATTCACGTCGCTCCTATTTCAGATAGCGTATTGGGCTAAGCGGCAACTCAAAGCGCATGAAATGACGAGTGAAATGCACTATTAAACTTCTAGGGTAGGGCGAACAGAGACCCGATTAGATCATTTTACATTAAGGTTAATATAAGAATACAGGGAAATTCTATCACATTTTTTCAATTTACGTTGCTCCTATTTCAAATAGCGTACTCGGATAGGCGGCGTCTTAAAGCGCGTGGAATGGCGAGTAACATGCACTGTTAAACTTCTATGATAGGGCAATCAGAGACCCGATTAGATCATTTTATATTTTGGTTAATATAAGAATTCAGCGAAATTCTATCACATTTGTTTCATTTACGTCGCTCCTATTTCAGATAGCGTATTGGGCTAAGCGGCATCTCAAAGCGCATGAAATGGCGAGTAAAATGCACTATTAAACTTCTAGTGTAGTGCAATCAGAGACCCGATTAGATAATTTTATATTATGCTTACTTTAAGAATTCAGCAAAATTCTATCACATTTGTTCAATTTACGTAGTTCCTATTTCAGATAGCATACTGGGCTAGGCGGTATCTTAAAGCGCGCGGAATGGCGAGTAAAATGCACTATAAAACTTCTATGATAGGGCAATCAGAGACCCGATTAGATCATTTTATATTTTGGTTAATATAAGAATTCAGCAAAATTCTATCACGTTTGTTCAATTTACGTCGCTCCTATTGCAGATAGCGTGTTGGGTTAAGCGGCATCTCGAAGCGCATGAAATGGCGAGAATAATACACTATTAAACTTCTAGGATAAGGCAAACAGATACCCGATTAGATCATTTTATATTATGGTTAATATAAGAATTCAGCGAAATTCTATCACATTTGTTCAATTTACGTCGCTCATATTTCAGATAGAGTATTGGGCTAAGCGGCATCTCAAAGCGCATGCATAGACGAGTGAAATGCTCTATTAAAGTTCTAGGGTAGAGCGAACAGAAACCCGAATAGATCATTTTATAATACGGTTAATATAAGAATTCAGCGTAATTCTATCACATTTGTTCAATTTACGTCGCTCCTATTTCAGATAGCGTATTGGGCTAAGCGGCATCTCAAAGCGCATGGATTGACGAGTGAAATGCTCTATTAAACTTCTAGGGTAGGGCGAACAGAAACCCGAATAGATCATTTTATATTACGGTTAATATAAGAATTCAGCGAAATTCTATCACATTTGTTCAATTGACGTCGCTCCTATTTCAGATAGCGTATTGGGGTAAGCTGCATCTCAAAGCGCAAGAAATGGCGAGTAAAATGCACTATTAAACTTCTAGGGTAGGGAAAACAGAGACACGATTAGATCATTTTATATTTTGGTTAATATAAGAATTCAGCGAAATTCTATCACATTTGTTCAATTTACGTCGCTCCTATTTCAGATAGCGTATTGGGGTAAGCTGCATCTCGAAGCGCAAAACATGGCGAGTAAAATGCACTATTAAACTTCTAGGGTAGGGCGAACAAAGACCCGATTAGATCATTTTATATTACGGTTAATTAAAGGATTCAGCGAAATTCTATCACATTCGTTCAATTTACGTCGCTCCTATTTCAGATAGCGTATTGGGCAAAGCGGCATCTTAAAGCGCGTGGAATGGCGAGTAAAATAGACTATTAAACTTCTAGGCTAGGGCGAACAGAGACCCGATTAGATCATTTTACATTATGGTTAATAAAAGAATTCAGCGAAATTCTATCACATTTGTTTAATTTACATCGCTCATATTTCAGATAGCGTATTGGGCTAAGCGGCATCTCAAACCGCATGAAATGTCGAGTGAAGTACACTATCCAACTTCTAGGGTAGGGCGAACAGAGACCCGATCAGATCATTTTACATTAAGGTTAATATAAGAATTCAGCGTAATTCTATCACATTTGTTCACCTTACGTCGCTTCTATTTCACATAGCGTACTGGGCAAGGCGGCACCTTAAAGCGCGTGGAATGGCGAGTAAAGTGCACTATTTAACTTCAATGATAGGGCAATCACAGACCCGATTAGATCATTTTATATTTTAGATAATATAAGAATTCAGCGAAATTCTATCACATTTGTTCAATTTACGTCGCTCCTGTTTCAGATAGCCTACTGGGCGAGGCGGAATCTTAAAGCGCGTGGAATGGCGAGTCAAGTGCACTATTAACCTTCTATGATAGGGCAATCAGAGACCCGACTAGATCATTTCATATTTTGGTTAATATAAGAATTCAGCGAAATTCTATCACATTTTTTCAATTTACGTCGCTCCTATTTCAGATAGCGTGTTGGGTTAAGCGATATCTCAAAGCGCATGAAACGACGAGAGAAATGCACTATTGAACTTCTAGGGTAGGGCAAACAGAGACCCGATTAGATCATTTTATATTACGGTTAATATAAGAATTTAGCGTAATTCTATCACATTTGTTCAACTTACGTCGCTCCTATTTCAGATAGCGTACTGGGCTAGGAGGCATCTTAATGCGCGTGGAATGGCGAGTAAAATGTACTATTAAACTTCTATGGTAGGGTAATCGGAGACCCGATTGTATCATTTTATATTTTGTTTAATATAAGAATTCAGGGAAATTCTATCACATTTGTTCAATTTACGTCGCTCCTATTTCAGATAGCGTATTGGGCTAAGAGGCATCTCAAAGCGCATGAATTGACGAGTGAAATGCACTATTAAACTTCTAGGATAGGGCAAACAGAGACCAGATTATATCATTTTATTTTATGTTTAATTTTAGAATTCAGCAAGATTCTATCATATTTGTTCAATTTACGTCGCTCCTATTTCAGATAGCGTATTGGGCTAAGCGGCATCTCAAAGCGCATGAAATGTCGAGTGAAATGCACTATTAAACTTCTAGGGTTGATCGAAGAAAGACCCGATTGGATCATTTTACATTAAGGTTAATATAAGAATTCAGGGAAATTCTATCACATTTGTTCAATTTACGTCGCTCCAATTTCAGATAGCGTATTGGGCTAAGCGGCATCTCAAAGCGCATGAAATGGCGAGTAAAATGCACAATTAAACGTCTAGGGCAGGGCAAAGAGAGAACCGATCAGATCATTTTATATTATGGTTAATTTAAGAATTCAGCAAAATTCAATCACATTTGTTCAATTTACGTCGCTCCTATTTCAGATAGCGTAGTGGTCTAGCCGGCATCTTAAAGCGCGTGGAAGGGCGAGTAAAATGCTCTAATAAACTTCTAGGGTAGGGCAAACAGAGACCCGATTAGATCATTTTATATTATGGTTAATTTAAGAATTCAGCAAAATTCTATCACATTTGTTCAATTTATGTCGCTCCTATTTCAGATAGCGTATTGGGCTAAGCGGCATCTCAAAGCGCATGAAATGACGAGTAAAATGCACTATTAAAGTTCTAGGGTAGTGCAAACAGAGACCCGATTAGATCATTTTATATTATGGTTAATGTAAGAATTCAGCGAAATTCTATCACATTCGTTCAATTTACGTCGTTCCTATTTCAGATAGCGTACTGGGCTAGGCGGCATCTTAAAGCGCGTGGAATGGCGAGTAAAATGCACTATTAAACTTCTATGATAGGGCAATCAGAGACCCGATTAGATCATTTTATATTTTGGTTAATATAAGAATTCAGCGAAATTCTATCACATTTGTTCAATTTGCGTCGCTCCTATTTCAGATAGCGTATTGGGCTAAGCGGCATCTCAAAGCGCATGAAATGACGAATAAAATGCACTATTAAGCTTGTACGCTAGGGCGAACAGAGACCCGATTAGATCATTTAACATTATGGTAAATAAAAGAATTCAGCAAAATTCTATCACATTTGTTCAATTTACGTCGCTCCTATTTCAGATAGCGTACTGGGCTACGCGGTATCTTAAAGCGCGTGGAATGGCGAGTAAAATGCACTATTAAACTTCTAGGATAAGGCAAAGGGAGACCCGATTAGACCATTTTATATTACGGTTAATATAAGAATTCAGCGTTTTTCTATCACATTTGTTCAACTTACGTCGCTCCTATTTCAGAAAGCGTACTCGGATAGGCGGCATCTTAAAGCGCGTGGAATGGCGAGTAAAATGCACTATTAAACTTCTCGGGTAATGCAAACAGAGACCCGATTAGATCATTTTATATTACGGTTAATATAAGATTTCAGGGAAATTCTATCACATTTGTTCAATTTACGTCGCTCCTATTTCAGATAGCTATTGGGATAAGCGGCATCTCAAAGCGCATGAAATGACGAGAGAAATGCACTATTAAACTTCTTGGGTTGGGCGAACAGAGACCTGATCAGATCATTTTATATTACGGTTAATATAAGAATTCAGCGAAGTTCTATCACATTTGTTCAATTTACGTCGCTCCTATTTCAGATAGCTTATTGGGCTAAGAGGCAACTCAGAGCGCATGAAAGACGAGTGAAATGCACTGTCAAGCTTCTAGGGTAGGGCGAACAAAGACCCGATTAGATCATTTTACATTAAGGTTAAAATAAGAATTCAGCGAAATTCTATCACATTTGTTCAATTTACGTCGCTCCTATTTCAGATAGCGTATTGGGCTAAGCTGCATCTCAAAACGCAAGAAATGGCTCGTAAAATGCACTATTAAACTTCTAGGGTAGGGCAAACAGAGACCGGATTAGATCATTTTATATTTTGGTTAATATAAGAATTCAGCGAAATTCTATCACATTTGTTCAATTTACGTCGCTCCTATTTCAGATAGCGTATTGGGCTAAGAGGCATCTCAGAGCGCATGAAATGGCGAGTAAAATGCACTATTAAACTTCTAGGATAAGGCAAACACAGACCCGATTAGATCATTTTATATTACGGTTAATATAAGAAAACAGCGTAATTCTGTCACATTCGTTCAACTTACGTAGCTCCTATTTCAGATAGCGTACTAGGCTAGGCGGCATCTTAAAGCGCGTGGAATGGCGAGTAAAATGCACTATTAAACTTCTATGATAGGGCAATCAGAGACCCGATTAGATCATTTTATATTTTGGTTAATATAAGAATTCAGCGAAATTCTATCACATTTGTTCAATATACGTCGCTCCAATTTCAGATAGCTTATTGGGCTAAGCGGCATCGCAAAGCGCATGAATTGACGAGTGAAATGCACTATTAAATTTCTTGGGTAGGGCGAACAAAGACCCGATTAGATCCTTTTACATTAAGGTTAATATAAGAATTCAGCGAAATTCTATCACATTTGTTCAATTTACATCGCTCCTATTTCAGATAGCGACTTGTGCTAAGCGGCATCTCAAAGCGCAAGAAATGGCGAGTAAAATGCACTATTAAACTTCTAGGGTAGGGCAATCAGAGACCCGATTAGATCATTTTATATTTTGGTTAATAAATGAATTCATCGAAATTCTATCACATTTGTTCAATTTACGTCGCTCCTATTTCAGATAGCGTATTGGGCTAAGAGGCATCTCAGAGCGCATGAAATGGCGAGTAAAATGCACTATTAAACTTCTAGGATAAGGCAAACACAGACCCGATTAGATCATTTTATATTACGGTTAATATAAGAAAACAGCGTAATTCTGTCACATTCGTTCAACTTACGTAGCTCCTATTTCAGATAGCGTACTAGGCTAGGCGGCATCTTAAAGCGCGTGGAATGGCGAGTAAAATGCACTATTAAACTTCTATGATAGGGCAATCAGAGACCCGATTAGATCATTTTATATTTTGGTTAATATAAGAATTCAGCGAAATTCTATCACATTTGTTCAATATACGTCGCTCCAATTTCAGATAGCTTATTGGGCTAAGCGGCATCGCAAAGCGCATGAATTGACGAGTGAAATGCACTATTAAATTTCTTGGGTAGGGCGAACAAAGACCCGATTAGATCCTTTTACATTAAGGTTAATATAAGAATTCAGCGAAATTCTATCACATTTGTTCAATTTACATCGCTCCTATTTCAGATAGCGACTTGTGCTAAGCGGCATCTCAAAGCGCAAGAAATGGCGAGTAAAATGCACTATTAAACTTCTAGGGTAGGGCAATCAGAGACCCGATTAGATCATTTTATATTTTGGTTAATAAATGAATTCATCGAAATTCTATCACATTTGTTCAATTTACATCGCTCCTATTTCAGATAGCGTACTGGGCTAAGCGGCATCTCAAAGCGCAAGAAATGGCGAGTAAAATGCACTATTAAACATCTAGTATAAGGCAAACAGAGACCCGATTAGATCATTTTATATTACGGTTAATATAAGAATTCAGCGTAATTCTGTGACATTTGTTCAACTTACGTAGCTCCTATTTCAGATAGCGTGCTGGGCTAGGCGGCAACTTAAAGCGCGTGGAATGGCGAGTAAAATGCACTGTTAAACTTCTATGATAGGGCAATCAGAGACCCGATTAGATCATTTTATATTTTGGTTAATATAAGAATTCAGCGAAATTCTATCACATTTGTTAAATTTACGTCGCTCCTATTTCAGATAGCTTATTGGGCTAAGCGGCATCGCAAAGCGCATGAATTGACGAGTAAAATGCACTATTAAACTTCTAGGATAAGGCAAACAGAGACCCGATTAGATCATTTTATATTACGGTTAATATAAGAATTCAGCGTAATTCTGTGACATTTGTTCAACTTACGTCGCTCCTATTTCAGATAGCGTATTGGGCTAAGCGGCATCTCAAGGCGCATGAAATGGCGAGTGCAATGCACTATTAAACTTCTAGGGTAGGGCAAACAGAGACCTGATGAGATCATTTTATATTATGGTTAATTTATGAATTCAGGGGAATTCTATCACATTTGTTCAATTTACGTCGCTCCTATTTCACATAGCGTATTGAGCTAAGCGGCCTCTAAAAGCGCATGAAATGGCGAGTAAAATGCGCTATTAAACTTCTAGGATAAGGCAAACGGAGACCCGATTAGTTCATTTTATATTAGGGTTAATATAAGAATTCAGCGTAATTCTATCACATTTGTTCATCTTACGTCGCTCCTATTTCAGATAGCCTACTGGGCTAGGCGGCATCTTAAAGCGCGTGGAAGGGCGAGTCAAATGCACTACTAAACTTCTATGATAGAGCAATCAGAGACCCGATTAGATCATTTTATATTTTGTTCAATATAAGATTTCAGGGAAAATCTATCACATTTGTTCAATTTACGTCGCTCCTATTTCAGATAGCGTATTGGGCTAACCGGCATCTCAACGCGCATGAAATGGCGAATAAAATGGACTATTAAACTTCTAGGGTAGGGCAAACGGAGACCCGATTAGATCATTTTATATTACAGTTCATATAAGAATTCAGCGTAATTCTATCACATTTCTTCAAATTACGTCGCTCCTATTTCAGATAGCGTACTGGGCTGGCCGGCATCTTAAAGCGCGTGGAATGGCGAGTAAAGTGCACTATTAAACTTCTATGATAGGGCAATCAGTGACCCGATTAGATCATTTTATATTATCGTTAATTTAAGAATTCAGCGAAATTCTATCACATTTGTTCAATTTACGTCGCTCCTATTTCAGATAGCGTATTGGGCTAAGCGGCATCTCAAAGCGCATAAAATGGCGAGTAAAATGCAATACTAAACTTCTAGGGTAGGGCAAACAGAGACCCGATTAGATCATTTTGTACTATGGTTAATTTAAGAATTCAGCAAAATTCTATCACGTTTGTTCAATTTACGTCGCTCCTATTGCAGATAGCGTGTTGGGTTAAGCGGCATCTCGAAGCGCATGAAATGGCGAGAATAATACACTATTAAACTTCTAGGATAAGGCAAACAGATACCCGATTAGATCATTTTATATTATGGTTAATATAAGAATTCAGCGAAATTCTATCACATTTGTTCAATTTACGTCGCTCATATTTCAGATAGAGTATTGGGCTAAGCGGCATCTCAAAGCGCATGAAATGACGAGTAAAATGCACTATTGAAGTTCTAGGGTAGGGCAAACAGAGACCCGATTAGATCATTTTATATTATGGTTAATTTAAGAATTGAGCGAAATTCTATCACATTTGTTCAAGTTACGTCGCTCCTATTTCAGATAGCGTACTGGGCTAGGCGGCATCTTAAAGCGCGTGGAATGGCGAGTAAAATGCACTACTAATCTTCTATGATAGGGCAATCAGAGACCAGATTAGATCATTTTATATTCTGTTTAATATAAGATTTCAGGGAAATTTATCACATTTGTTCAATTTACGTCGCTCCTATTTCAGATAGCGTATTGGGCTAAGCGGCAACTGAAAGCGCATGAAATGACGAGTGAAAATGCACTATTAAACTTCTAGGGTAGGGCGAACACAGACCCGATTAGATCATTTTACATTAAGGTTAATATAAGAATTCAGGGAAATTCTATCACATTTGTTCAATTTACGTCGCTCCTATTTCAGATAGCGTATTAAGCTACGAGGCATCTCAAAGCGCATGAAATGGCGAATAAAATGCACTATTAAACTTCTAGCCTAGGGCGAACAGAGACCCGATTAGATCATTTTACATTCTGGTTAATAAAATAATTCAGCGAAATTCTATCACATTTGTTCAACTTTCATTGCTCCTATTTCAGATAGCGTATTGCGTTAAGCGGCATCTCAAAGCGCATGAAATGGCGAGTAAAATGCACTATTAAACTTCTAGGGTAGGGCAAACAGAGACCCGATTAGATCATTTTATATTGTGGTTAATTTAAGAATTCATCGATATTCTATCACATTTGTTCAATTTACGTCGCTCCTATTTCAGATAGCGTATTGGGCTAAGCGGCATCTCAAAGCGCATGAAATGGCGAGCAAAATGCACTATTAAACTTCTAGGATAAGGCAAACAGATACCCGATTAGATCATTTTATATTATGGTTAATATAAGAATTCAGCGAAATTCTATCACATTTGTTCAATTAACGTCGCTCATATTTCAGATAGCGTATTGGGCTAAGCGGCATCTCAAAGCGCATGAAATGGCGAGTAAAATGCACTATTAAACTTCTAGGGTAGGGCAATCAGTGACCCGATTAGATCATTTTGTACTATGGTTAATTTAAGAATTCAGCAAAATTCTATCACGTTTGTTCAATTTACGTCGCTCCTATTGCAGATAGCGTGTTGGGTTAAGCGGCATCTCGAAGCGCATGAAATGGCGAGAATAATACACTATTAAACTTCTAGGATAAGGCAAACAGATACCCGATTAGATCATTTTATATTATGGTTAATATAAGAATTCAGCGAAATTCTATCACATTTGTTCAATTTACGTCGCTCATATTTCAGATAGCGTATTGGGCTAAGCGGCATCTCAAAGCGCATGAAATGACGAGTAAAATGCACTATTGAAGTTCTAGGGTAGGGCAAACAGAGACCCGATTAGATCATTTTATATTATGGTTAATTTAAGAATTGAGCGAAATTCTATCACATTTGTTCAAGTTACGTCGCTCCTATTTCAGATAGCGTACTGGGCCAGGCGGCATCTTAAAGCGCGTGGAATGGCGAGTAAAATGCACTACTAATCTTCTATGATAGGGCAATCAGAGACCAGATTAGATCATTTTATATTCTGTTTAATATAAGATTTCAGGGAAATTTTATCACATTTGTTCAATTTACGTCGCTCCTATTTCAGATAGCGTATTGGGCTAAGCGGCAACTGAAAGCGCATGAAATGACGAGTGAAATGCACTATTAAACTTCTAGGGTAGGGCGAACACAGACCCGATTAGATCATTTTACATTAAGGTTAATATAAGAATTCAGGGAAATTCTATCACATTTGTTCAATTTACGTCGCTCCTATTTCAGATAGCGTATTGGGCTACGCGGCATCACAAAGCGCATGAAATGGCGAATAAAATGCACTATTAAACTTCTAGCCTAGGGCGAACAGAGACCCGATTAGATCATTTTACATTCTGGTTAATAAAATAATTCAGCGAAATTCTATCACATTTGTTCAACTTTCATTGCTCCTATTTCAGATAGCGTATTGCGTTAAGCGGCATCTCAAAGCGCATGAAATGGCGAGTAAAATGCACTATTAAACTTCTAGGGTAGGGCAAACAGAGACCCGATTAGATCATTTTATATTGTGGTTAATTTAAGAATACATCGATATTCTATCACATTTGTTCAATTTACGTCGCTCCTATTTCAGATAGCGCATTGGGCTAAGCGGCATCTCAAAGCGCATGAAATGGCGAGCAAAATGCACTATTAAACTTCTAGGATAAGGCAAACAGATACCCGATTAGATCATTTTATATTATGGTTAATATAAGAATTCAGCGAAATTCTATCACATTTGTTCAATTAACGTCGCTCATATTTCAGATAGCGTATTGGGCTAAGCGGCATCTCAAAGCGCATGAAATGGCAAGTAAAATGCACTATTAAACTTCTAGGGTAGGGCAATCAGTGACCCGATTAGATCATTTTATATTATAGTTAATTTAAGAATTCAGCGAAATTCTATCACATTTGTTCAATTTACGTCGCTCCTATTTCAGAGAGCGTATTGGGCTAGGCGGCACCTCAAATCGCATGAAATGGCGAGTAAAATGCACTATTAAACTTGTATGATAGGGCAATCAGAGACGCGATTAGATCATTTTATATTTTGTTTAATACAAGATTTCAGGGAAATCCTATCACATTTGTTCTATTTACGTCGCTCCTATTTCAGTTAGCGTATTGGGCTAACCGGCATCTCAAAGCGCAGGAAATGGCGAATAAAATGGACTATTAAACTTCTTGGGTAGGGCAAACAGAGACCCGATTAGATCATTTTATATTACGGTTATTATAAGAATTCAGCGTAATTCTATCACATTTCTTCAATTTACGTCGCTCCTATTTCAGATAGCGTATTGGGCTAAGCGGCATATCAAAGCGCATGAAATGGCGAGCAAAATGCACTATTAAACTTCTAGGGTAGGTCAAACAGAGACCCGATTAGGTCATTTTGTACTATGGTTAATTTAAGAATTCAGCAAAATTCTATCACGTTTGTTCAATTTACGTCGCTCCTATTGCAGATAGCGTATTGGGTTAAGCGGCACCTCAAAGCGCATGAAATTGCGAGTAAAATGCACTATTAAACTTCTAGGGTAGAGCAAACAGGGACCCGATTAGATCATTTTATATTATGGTTAATTTAAGAATTCAGCGAAATTCTATCACATTTGTTCAATTTACGTCGCTCCTATTTCAGATAGCGTATTGGGCTAAGCGGCATCTCAAAGCGCATGAAATGGCGTGTAAAATGCACGATTAAACTTCTAGGGTAGGGCAAACAGAGACCCGATTAGATCATTTTATACTTTGGTTAATATAAGAATTCAGCGAAGTTCTATCACATTTGTTCAATTTACGTCGCTCCTATTTCAGGCAGCTTATTGGGCTTAGCGGCACCTCAAATCGCATGAAATGGCGAACAAAATGCACTATTAAACTTCTAGGCTAGGGCGAACAGAGACCAGATTAGATCATTTTATATTTTGGTTAATATAAGAATTCTGCGAAATTCTATCACATTTGTAAAATTTACGTCGCTCCTATTACAGATAGCTTATTGGGCTTAGCGGCATCTCAAAGCGCATGAAATGACGAGTGAAATGCACTATTAAACTTCTAGGGTAGGGCAAACAGAGACCCGATTAGATCATTTTATATTATGGTTAATGTAAGAATTCAGCGTAATTCTATCACATTTGTTCAACTTACATCGCTCCTATTTCAGATAGCGTATTGGGCTAGGCGGCATCTTAAAGCGGGTGTAATGGCGAGTAGAATGCACTATTAAAATTCTATGGTAGGGCAAACAGAGACTCGATTAGATCATTTTACATTAATGTTAATGAAAGAATTCAGCGAAATTCTATCACATTTGTTCAACTTACGTCGCTCCTATTTCAGATAGCTTATTGGGCTAAGCGGCACCTCAAAGCGCATGAAATGGCGAGTGAAATGCACTATTAAACTTCTAGGATAAGGCAAACAGAGACCCGATTAGATCATTTTATATTACGGTTAATATAAGAATTCAGCGTAATTCTGTGACATTTGTTCAACTTACGTAGCTCCTATTTCAGATAGCGTACTGGGCTAGGCGGCAACTTAAAGCGCGTGGAATGGTGAGTAAAATGCACTATTAAACTTCTAGGGTAGGGCAATCAGAGACCCGAGCAGATCATTTTACATTATGGTTAATAAAAGAATTCAGCGTAATTCTATCACATTTGTTCAACTTACGTCGCTCCTATTTCAGATAGCGTATTGGGCTAAGCGGCATCTCAAGGCGCATGAAATGGCGAGTGAAATGCACTATTAAACTTCTAGGGTAGGGCGAACACAGACCCGATTAGATCATTTTACATTAAGGTTAATATAAGAATTCAGGGAAATTCTATCACATTTGTTCAATTTACGTCGCTCCTATTTCAGATAGCGTATTGGGCTACGCGGCATCACAAAGCGCATGAAATGGCGAATAAAATGCACTATTAAACTTCTAGCCTAGGGCGAACAGAGACCCGATTAGATCATTTTACATTCTGGTTAATAAAATAATTCAGCGAAATTCTATCACATTTGTTCAACTTTCATTGCTCCTATTTCAGATAGCGTATTGCGTTAAGCGGCATCTCAAAGCGCATGAAATGGCGAGTAAAATGCACTATTAAACTTCTAGGGTAGGGCAAACAGAGACCCGATTAGATCATTTTATATTGTGGTTAATTTAAGAATTCATCGATATTCTATCACATTTGTTCAATTTACGTCGCTCCTATTTCAGATAGCGTATTAGGCTAAGCGGCATCTCAAAGCGCATGAAATGGCGAGCAAAATGCACTATTAAACTTCTAGGATAAGGCAAACAGATACCCGATTAGATCATTTTATATTATGGTTAATATAAGAATTCAGCGAAATTCTATCACATTTGTTCAATTAACGTCGCTCATATTTCAGATAGCGTATTGGGCTAAGCGGCATCTCAAAGCGCATGAAATGGCAAGTAAAATGCACTATTAAACTTCTAGGGTAGGGCAATCAGTGACCCGATTAGATCATTTTATATTATAGTTAATTTAAGAATTCAGCGAAATTCTATCACATTTGTTCAATTTACGTCGCTCCTATTTCAGAGAGCGTATTGGGCTAGGCGGCACCTCAAATCGCATGAAATGGCGAGTAAAATGCACGATTAAACTTCTAGGGTAGGGCAAACAGAGACCCGATTAGATCATTTTATACTTTGGTTAATATAAGAATTCAGCGAAGTTCTATCACATTTGTTCAATTTACGTCGCTCCTATTTCAGGCAGCTTATTGGGCTTAGCGGCACCTCAAATCGCATGAAATGGCGAACAAAATGCACTATTAAACTTCTAGGCTAGGGCGAACAGAGACCAGATTAGATCATTTTATATTTTGGTTAATATAAGAATTCTGCGAAATTCTATCACATTTGTAAAATTTACGTCGCTCCTATTACAGATAGCGTATTGGGCTAAGCGGCATCTCAAGGCGCATGAAATGGCGAGTGAAATGCACTATTAAACTTCTAGGGTAGGGCAAACAGAGACCTGATGAGATCATTTTATATTATGGTTAATTTATGAATTCAGGGGAATTCTATCACATTTGTTCAATTTACGTCGCTCCTATTTCAGATAGCGTATTGGGCTAAGCGGCCTCTAAAAGCGCATGAAATTGCGAGTAAAATGCGCTATTAAACTTCTAGGATAAGGCAAACGGAGACCCGATTAGTTCATTTTATATTAGGGTTAATATAAGAATTCAGCGTAATTCTATCACATTTGTTCATCTTACGTCGCTCCTATTTCAGATAGCCTACTGGGCTAGGCGGCATCTTAAAGCGCGTGGAAGGGCGAGTCAAATGCACTACTAAACTTCTATGATAGAGCAATCAGAGACCCGATTAGATCATTTTATATTTTGTTCAATATATGATTTCAGGGAAAATCTATCACATTTGTTCAATTTACGTCGCTCCTATTTCAGATAGCGTATTGGGCTAACCGGCATCTCAACGCGCATGAAATGGCGAATAAAATGGACTATTAAACTTCTAGGGTAGGGCAAACGGAGACCCGATTAGATCATTTTATATTACGGTTCATATAAGAATTCAGCGTAATTCTATCACATTTCTTCAAATTACGTCGCTCCTATTTCAGATAGCGTACTGGGCTGGCCGGCATCTTAAAGCGCGTGGAATGGCGAGTAAAATGCACTATTAAACTTCTATGATAGGGCAATCAGTGACCCGATTAGATCATTTTATATTATCGTTAATTTAAGAATTCAGCGAAATTCTATCACATTTGTTCAATTTACGTCGCTCCTATTTCAGATAGCGTATTGGGCTAAGCGGCATCTCAAAGCGCATAAAATGGCGAGTAAAATGCAATACTAAACTTCTAGGGTAGGGCAAACAGAGACCCGATTAGATCATTTTGTTCTATGGTTAATTTAAGAATTCAGCAAAATTCTATCACGTTTGTTCAATTTACGTCGCTCCTATTGCAGATAGCGTGTTGGGTTAAGCGGCATCTCGAAGCGCATGAAATGGCGAGAATAATACACTATTAAACTTCTAGGATAAGGCAAACAGATACCCGATTAGATCATTTTATATTATGGTTAATATAAGAATTCAGCGAAATTCTATCACATTTGTTCAATTTACGTCGCTCATATTTCAGATAGCGTATTGGGCTAAGCGGCATCTCAAAGCGCATGAAATGACGAGTAAAATGCACTATTGAAGTTCTAGGGTAGGGCAAACAGAGACCCGATTAGATCATTTTATATTATGGTTAATTTAAGAATTGAGCGAAATTCTATCACATTTGTTCAAGTTACGTCGCTCCTATTTCAGATAGCGTACTGGGCTAGGCGGCATCTTAAAGCGCGTGGAATGGCGAGTAAAATGCACTACTAATCTTCTATGATAGGGCAATCAGAGACCAGATTAGATCATTTTATATTCTGTTTAATATAAGATTTCAGGGAAATTTTATCACATTTGTTCAATTTACGTCGCTCCTATTTCAGATAGCGTATTGGGCTAAGCGGCAACTGAAAGCGCATGAAATGACGAGTGAAATGCACTATTAAACTTCTAGGGTAGGGCGAACACAGACCCGATTAGATCATTTTACATTAAGGTTAATATAAGAATTCAGGGAAATTCTATCACATTTGTTCAATTTACGTCGCTCCTATTTCAGATAGCGTATTGGGCTACGCGGCATCACAAAGCGCATGAAATGGCGAATAAAATGCACTATTAAACTTCTAGCCTAGGGCGAACAGAGACCCGATTAGATCATTTTACATTCTGGTTAATAAAATAATTCAGCGAAATTCTATCACATTTGTTCAACTTTCATTGCTCCTATTTCAGATAGCGTATTGGGTTAAGCGGCATCTCAAAGCGCATGAAATGGCGAGTAAAATGCACTATTAAACTTCGAGGGTAGGGCAAACAGAGACCCGATTAGATCATTTTATATTGTGGTTAATTTAAGAATTCATCGATATTCTATCACATTTGTTCAATTTACGTCGCTCCTATTTCAGATAGCGTATTGGGCTAAGCGGCATCTCAAAGCGCATGAAATGGCGAGCAAAATGCACTATTAAACTTCTAGGGTAGGGCAATCAGTGACCCGATTAGATCAATTTATATTATAGTTAATTTAAGAATTCAGCGAAATTCTATCACATTTGTTCAATTTACGTCGCTCCTATTTCAGAGAGCGTATTGGGCTAGGCGGCACCTCAAATCGCATGAAATGGCGAGTAAAATGCACTATTAAACTTGTATGATAGGGCAATCAGAGACGCGATTAGATCATTTTATATTTTGTTTAATACAAGATTTCAGGGAAATCCTATCACATTTGTTCTATTTACGTCGCTCCGATTTCAGTTAGCGTATTGGGCTAACCGGCATCTCAAAGCGCATGAAATGGCGAATAAAATGGACTATTAAACTTCTAGGGTAGGGCAAACAGAGACCCGATTAGATCATTTTATATTACGGTTAATATAAGAATTCAGCGTAATTCTATCACATTTCTTCAATTTACGTCGCTCCTATTTCAGATAGCGTATTGGGCTAAGCGGCATATCAAAGCGCATGAAATGGCGAGCAAAATGCACTATTAAACTTCTAGGGTAGGGCAAACAGAGACCAGATTAGATCATTTTGTACTATGGTTAATTTAAGAATTCAGCAAAATTCTATCACGTTTGTTCAATTTACGTCGCTCCTATTGCAGATAGCGTATTGGGTTAAGCGGCACCTCAAAGCGCATGAAATTGCGAGTAAAATGCACTATTAAACTTCTAGGGTAGAGCAAACAGGGACCCGATTAGATCATTTTATATTATGGTTAATTTAAGAATTCAGCGAAATTCTATCACATTTGTTCAATTTACGTCGCTCCTATTTCAGATAGCCTACTGACCTAGGCGGCATCTTAAAGCGCGTGGAAGGGCGAGTAAAATGCACTACTAAACTTCTATGATAGAGCAATCAGAGACCCGATTAGATCATTTTATATTTTGTTTAATATAAGATTTCAGGGAAATTCTATCACATTTGTTCAATTTACGTCGCTCCTATTTCAGATAGCGTATTGGGCTAAGCGGCATCACAAAGCACATGAAATGGCGAACAAAATGCACTATTAAACTTCTAGGCTATGGCGAACAGAGATCAGATTAGATCATTTTATATTTTGGTTAACATAAGAATTCTGCGAAATTCTATCACATTTGTTCAATTTACGTCGCTCCTATTTCAGATAGCTTATTGGGCTTAGCGGCATCTCAAAGCGCATGAAGTGACGAGTGAAATGCACTATTAAACTTCTAGGGTAGGGCAAGCAGAGACCCGATTAGATCATTTTACATTATGGTTAATAAAAGAATTCAGCGTAATTCTATCACATTTGTTCAACTTACGTCGCTCCTATTTCAGATAGCGTATTGGGTTAAGCGGCATCTCAAAGCGCATGAAATGGCGACTACAACGCACTATTAAACTTCTAGGGTAGGGCAAACAGAGACCCGATTAGATCATTTTATATTATGGTTAATTTAAGAATTCAGCAAAATTCTATCACATTTGTTCAATTTACGTCGCTCCTATTTCAGATAGCGTATTGGGCTAAGCGGCAACTGAAAGCGCATGAAATGACGAGTGAAATGCACTATTAAACTTCTAGGGTAGGGCGAACACAGACCCGATTAGATCATTTTACATTAAGGTTAATATAAGAACTCAGGGAAATTCTATCACATTTGTTCAATTTACGTCGCTCCTATTTCAGATAGCGTATTGGGCTACGCGGCATCACAAAGCGCATGAAATGGCGAATAAAATGCACTATTAAACTTCTAGCCTAGGGCGAACAGAGACCCGATTAGATCATTTTACATTCTGGTTAATAAAATAATTCAGCGAAATTCTATCACATTTGTTCAACTTTCATTGCTCCTATTTCAGATAGCGTATTGGGTTAAGCGGCATCTCAAAGCGCATGAAATGGCGAGTAAAATGCACTATTAAACTTCTAGGGTAGGGCAAACAGAGACCCGATTAGATCATTTTATATTGTGGTTAATTTAAGAATTCAGCAGAATTCTATCACATTTGTTCAATTTACGTCGCTCCTATTTCGGATAGCGTACTGGGCTAGGCGGCATCCTAAAGCGCGTGGGTGGCGAGTAAAATGCACTATTAAACTTGTATGATAGGGCAATCAGAGACGCGATTAGATCATTTTATATTTTGTTTAATACAAGATTTCAGGGAAATTCTATCACATTTGTTCAATTCGTGTCGCTGATATTTCAGATAGCGTATTGGGCTAAGCGGCATCCAAAGCGCATGAAATGGCGAGTAAAATGCACTATTAAACTTCTAGGGTAGGGCAAACAGAGACCCGATTAGATCATTTTATATTATGGTTAATTTAAGAATTCAGCAATATTCTACCACATTTGTTGAATTTACGTCGCTCCTATTTCAGATAGCGTACTGGGCTATGCGGCATCTTAAAGCGCGTGGAATCGCGAGTAAAATGCACTGTTAAACTTCAATGATAGGGCAGTCAGAGACCCGATTAGATCATTTTATATTTTGTTTAATATAAGATTTCAGGGAAATCCTATCACATTTGTTCTATTTACGTCGCTCCTATTTCAGTTAGCTTATTGGGCTAACCGGCATCTCAAAGCGCATGAAATGGCGAATAAAATGGACTATTAAACATCTAGGGTAGGGCAAACAGAGACCCGATTAGATCATTTTATATTACGGTTAATATAAGAATTCAGCGTAATTCTATCACATTTCTTCAATTTACGTCGCTCCTATTTCAGATAGCGTATTGGGCTAAGCGGCATATCAAAGCGCATGAAATGGCGAGCAAAATGCACTATTAAACTTCTAGGGTAGTGCAAACAGAGACCCGATTAGATCATTTTGTACTATGGTTAATTTAAGAATTCAGCAAAATTCTATCACGTTTGTTCAATTTACGTCGCTCCTATTTCAGATAGCGTACTGGGCTAGGCGGCATCTTAAAGCGGGTGGAATGGCGAGTAGAATGCACTATTAAAATTCTATGGTAGGGCAAACAGAGACTCGATTAGATCATTTTACATTAATGTTAATGAAAGAATTCAGCGAAATTCTATCACATTTGTTCAACTTACGTCGCTCCTATTTCAGATAGCGTATTGGGCTAAGCGGCACCTCAAAGCGCATGAAATGGCGAGTGAAATGCACTATTAAACTTCTAGGGTAGGGCGAACAGAGACCCGATTGGATCATTTTACATTCAGGTTAATATAAGAATTCACGGAAATTCTATCACATTTGTTCAACTTACGTCGCTCCTATTTCAGATAGCGTATTGGGTTAAGCGGCACCTCAAAGCGCATGAAATTGCGAGTAAAATGCACCATTAAACTTCTAGGGTAGGGCGAACAGAGACCCGATACGATCATTTTATATTATGGTTAATTTAAGAATTCAACGAAATTCTATCACATTTGTTCAATTTACGTCGCTCCTATTTCAGATAGCTTGTTGGGCTAAGCGGCATCTCAAAGCGCATGAAATGGCGAGTAAAATGCGCTATTAAACTTCTAGGATAAGGCAAACAGAGACCCGATTATATCATTTTATATTAGGGTTAATATAAGAATTCAGCGTAATTCTATCACATTTGTTCAAGTTACGACGCTCCTATTTCAGATAGCGTACCGGGCTAGGCGGCACCTTAAAGCGCGTGGAATGACGAGTAAAATGCACTACTAAACTTCTATGATAGGGCAATCACAGACCCGATTAGATCATTTTATATTTTGATTAATACAAGATTTCAGGGAAATTCTATCACATTTGTTCAATTTACGTTGCTCCTATTCCAGATAGCGTATTCGGCTAAGCGGCATCTCAAAGCGCATGAAATGACGAGTACAATGCACTATTAAACTTCTAGGGTAGGGCAAGCAGAGACCCGATTAGATCATTTTATATTATGGTTAATTTAAGAATTCAGCAAAATTCTATCACATTCGTTCAATTTAGGGCGCTCCTATTTCAGATAGCGTATTGGGCTAAGCGGCATCTCAAAGCGCATGAAATGGCGAGTGAAATGCACTATAAGACTTCTATGGTAGGGTGAACAGAGACCAGATTAGATCATTTTACATTCTGGTTAATAAAATAATTCAGCGAAATTCTATCACATATGTTCAACTTTCGTCGCTCGTATTTCAGATAGCGTATTTAGCTAAGCGGCATCTCGAAGCGCATGAAATGGCGAGTATAATGCACTATTAAACTTCT
Organism: Macropis europaea; assembly: GCA_916610135.2. NCBI lineage: Eukaryota > Metazoa > Arthropoda > Insecta > Hymenoptera > Melittidae > Macropis > Macropis europaea. The sequence continues at coordinate 418,174 of CAKAJE020002006.1, forward strand.
AGGATAACGTAAACAGATACCCGATTAGATCATTTTATATTACGGTTAATATAAGAATACAGCAAAATTCTATCACATTTGTTCAACTTACGTCGCTCCTATTTCAGATAGCGTACCGGGCTAGGCGGCACCTTAAAGCGCGTGGAATGACGAGTAAAATGCACTACTAAACTTCTATGATAGGGCAATCAGAGACCCGATTAGATCATTTTATATTTTGTTTAATATAAGATTTCACGGAAATTCTATCACATTTGTTCAATTTACGTCGCTCCTATTTCAGATAGCGTATTGGGCTATGCGGCATCTCAAAGCGCATGAAATGGCGAGTAAAATGCACTATCAAACTTCTAGGGTATGGCAAACAGAGACCTGATGAGATCATTTTATATTATGGTTAATTTAAGAATTCAGGGGAATTCTATCACATTTGTTCAATTTACGTCGCTCCTATTTCAGATAGCGTATTGGGCTAAGCGGCCTCTAAAAGCGCATGAAATGGCGAGTAAAATGCGCTATTAAACTTCTAGGATAAGGCAAACGGAGACCCGATTAGATCATTTTATATTACGGTTCATATAAGAATTCAGCGTAATTCTATCACATTTCTTCAAATTACGTCGCTCCTATTTCAGATAGCGTACTGGGCTGGCCGGCATCTTAAAGCGCGTGGAATGGCGAGTAAAATGCACTATTAAACTTCTATGATAGGGCAATCAGTGACCCGATTAGATCATTTTATATTATCGTTAATTTAAGAATTCAGCAAAATTCTATCACATTTGTTCAATTTACGTCGCTCCAATTTCAAATAGCGTATTGGGCTAAGCGGCATCTCAAAGCGCATGAAATGGCGAGCAAAATGCACTATTAAACTTCTAGGGTAGGGCAAACAGAGACCCGATTAGATCATTTTGTACTATGGTTAATTTAAGAATTCAGCAAAATTCTATCACGTTTGTTCAATTTACGTCGCTCCTATTGCAGATAGCGTATAGGGTTAAGCGGCACCTCAAAGCGCATGAAATTGCGAGTAAAATGCACTATTAAACTTCTAGGGTAGAGCAAACAGGGACCCGATTAGATCATTTTATATTCTGGTTAATTTAAGAATTCAGCGAAATTCTATCACATTTGTTCAATTTACGTCGCTCCTATTTCAGATAGCGTATTGGGCTAAGCGGCATCTCAAAGCGCATGAAATGGCGTGTAAAATGCACGATTAAACTTCTAGGGTAGGGCAAACAGAGACCCGATTAGATCATTTTATACTTTGGTTAATATAAGAATTCAGCGAAATTCTATCACATTTGTTCAATTTACGTCGCTCCTATTTCAGACAGCTTATTGGGCTTAGCGGCGTCTCAAATCGCATGAAATGGCGAACAAAATGCACTATTAAACTTCTAGGCTAGGGCGAACAGAGACCAGATTAGATCATTTTATGTTTTGGTTAATATAAGTATTCTGCGGAATTCTATCACATTTGTTCAAGTTACGTCGCTCCTATTTCAGATAGCGTACTGGGCTAGGCGGCATCTTAAAGCGCGTGGAATGGCGAGTAAAATGCACTATTAAACTTCTATGATAGGGCAATCAGAGACCCGATTAGATCATTTTATATTTTGGTTAATATAAGAATTCAAAGAAATTCTATCACATTTGTAAAATTTACGTCGCTCCTATTACAGATAGCTTATTGGGCTTAGCGGCATCTCAAAGCGCATGAAATGACGAGTGAAATGCTCTATTAAACTTCCAGGCTAGGGCGAACAGAGACCCGATTAGATCATTTTACATTCTGGTTAATAAAATAATTCAGCGAAATTCTATCACATTTGTTCAACTTTCGTTGCTCCTATTTCAGATAGCGTATTGGGTTAAGCGGCATCTCAAAGCGCATGAAATGGCGAGTACAATGCACTATTAAACTTCTAGGGTAGGGCAAACAGAGACCAGATTAGATCATTTTATATTATGGTTAATTTAAGAATTCAGCAAAATTCTAACACATTTGTTCAATTTACGTCGCTCCTATTTCGGATAGCGTACTGGGCTAGGCGGCATCCTAAAGCGCGTGGAGTGGCGAGTAAAATGCACTATTAAACTTGTATGATAGGGCAATCAGAGACGCGATTAGATCATTTTATATTTTGTTTAATACAAGATTTCAGGGAAATTCTATCACATTTGTTCAATTCGTGTCGCTCATATTTCAGATAGCGTATTCGGCTAAGCGGCATCTCAAAGCGCATGAAATGACGAGTGAAATGCACTATTAAACGTCTAGGGTAGGGCGAACAGAGACCCGATTAGATCATTTTACATTAAGGTTAATATAAGAATTCAGGGAAATTCTATCACATTTGTTCAATTTACGTCGCTCCTATTTCAGATAGCGTATTGGGCTACGCGGCATCACAAAGCGCATGAAATGGCGAATAAAATGCACTATTAAACTTCCAGGCTAGGGCGAACAGAGACCCGGTTAGATCATTTTACATTCTGGTTAATAAAATAATTCAGCGAAATTCTATCACATTTGTTCAACTTTCGTTGCTCCTATTTCAGATAGCGTATTGGGTTAAGCGGCATCTCAAAGCGCATGAAATGGCGAGTACAATGCACTATTAAACTTCTAGGGTAGGGCAAACAGAGACCCGATTAGATCATTTTATATTATGGTTAATTTAAGAATTCAGCAAAATTCTATCACATTTGTTCAATTTACGTCGCTCCTATTTCGGATAGCGTACTGGGCTAGGCGGCATCCTAAAGCGCGTGGAGTGGCGAGTAAAATGCACTATTAAACTTGTATGATAGGGCAATCAGAGACGCGATTAGATCATTTTATATTTTGTTTAATACAAGATTTCAGGGAAATTCTATCACATTTGTTCAATTCGTGTCGCTCATATTTCAGATAGCGTATTCGGCTAACCGGCATCTCAAAGCACATGAAATGGCGAATAAAATGGACTATTAAACTTCTAGGGTAGGGCAAACAGAGACCCGATTAGATCATTTTATATTACGGTTAATATAAGAATTAAGCGTAATTCTATCACATTTCTTCAAATTACGTCGCTCCTATTTCAGATAGCGTACTGGGCTGGCCGGCATCTTAAAGCGCATGGAATGGCGAGTAAAATGCACTATTAAACTTCTATGATAGGGCAATCAGTGACCTGATTAGATCATTTTATATTATAGTTAATTTAAGAATTCAGCAAAATTCTATCACGTTTGTTCAATTTACGTCGCTCCTATTGCAGATAGCGTGTTGGGTTAAGCGGCATCTCGAAGCGCATGAAATGGCGAGAATAATACACTATTAAACTTCTAGGATAAGGCAAACAGATACCCGATTAGATCATTTTATATTATGGTTAATCTAAGAATTCAGCGAAATTCTATCACATTTGTTCAATTTACGTCGCTCATATTTCAGATAGCGTATTGGGCTAAGCGGCATCTCAAAGCGCATGAAATGGCAAGTAAAATGCACTATTAAACTTCTGGGGTAGGGCAATCAGTGACCCGATGAGATCATTTGATATTATGGTTAATTTAAGAATTGAGCGAGATTCTATCACATTTGTTCAAGTTACGTCGCTCCTATTTCAGATAGCGTACTGGGCTAGGCGGCATCTTAAAGCGCGTGGAATGGCGAGTAAAATGCACTACTAATCTTCTATGATAGGGCAATCAGAGACCAGATTAGATCATTTTATATTCTGTTTAATATAAGATTTCAGGGAAATTTTATCACATTTGTTCAATTTACGTCGCTCCTATTTCAGATAGCGTATTGGGCTAAGCGGCAACTGAAAGCGCATGAAATGACGAGTGAAATGCACTATTAAACTTCTAGGGTAGGGCGAACACAGACCCGATTAGATCATTTTACATTAAGGTTAATATAAGAACTCAGGGAAATTCTATCACATTTGTTCAATTTACGTCGCTCCTATTTCAGATAGCGTATTGGGCTACGCGGCATCACAAAGCGCATGAAATGGCGAATAAAATGCACTATTAAACTTCTAGCCTAGGGCGAACAGAGACCCGATTAGATCATTTTACATTCTGGTTAATAAAATAATTCAGCGAAATTCTATCACATTTGTTCAACTTTCATTGCTCCTATTTCAGATAGCGTATTGGGTTAAGCGGCATCTCAAAGCGCATGAAATGGCGAGTAAAATGCACTATTAAACTTCTAGGGTAGGGCAAACAGAGACCCGATTAGATCATTTTATATTGTGGTTAATTTAAGAATTCAGCAAAATTCTATCACATTTGTTCAATTTACGTCGCTCCTATTTCGGATAGCGTACTGGGCTAGGCGGCATCCTAAAGCGCGTGGAGTGGCGAGTAAAATGCACTATTAAACTTGTATGATAGGGCAATCAGAGACGCGATTAGATCATTTTATATTTTGTTTAATACAAGATTTCAGGGAAATTCTATCACATTTGTTCAATTCGTGTCGCTGATATTTCAGAAAGCGTATTGGGCTAAGCGGCATCCCAAAGCGCATGAAATGGCGAGTAAAATGCACTATTAAACTCCTAGGGTAGGGCAAACAGAGACCCGATTAGATCATTTTATATTATGGTTAATTTAAGAATTCAGCAATATTCTACCACATTTGTTGAATTTACGTCGCTCCTATTTCAGATAGCGTACTGGGCTATGCGGCATCTTAAAGCGCGTGGAATCGCGAGTAAAATGCACTGTTAAACTTCAATGATAGGGCAGTCAGAGACCCGATTAGATCATTTTATATTTTGTTTAATATAAGATTTCAGGGAAATCCTATCACATTTGTTCTATTTACGTCGCTCCTATTTCAGTTAGCTTATTGGGCTAACCGGCATCTCAAAGCGCATGAAATGGCGAATAAAATGGACTATTAAACATCTAGGGTAGGGCAAACAGAGACCCGATTAGATCATTTTATATTACGGTTAATATAAGAATTCAGCGTAATTCTATCACATTTCTTCAATTTACGTCGCTCCTATTTCAGATAGCGTATTGGGCTAAGCGGCATATCAAAGCGCATGAAATGGCGAGCAAAATACACTATTAAACTTCTAGGGTAGTGCAAACAGAGACCCGATTAGATCATTTTGTACTATGGTTAATTTAAGAATTCAGCAAAATTCTATCACGTTTGTTCAATTTACGTCGCTCCTATTTCAGATAGCGTACTGGGCTAGGCGGCATCTTAAAGCGGGTGGAATGGCGAGTAGAATGCACTATTAAAATTCTATGGTAGGGCAAACAGAGACTCGATTAGATCATTTTACATTAATGTTAATGAAAGAATTCAGCGAAATTCTATCACATTTGTTCAACTTACGTCGCTCCTATTTCAGATAGCGTATTGGGCTAAGCGGCACCTCAAAGCGCATGAAATGGCGAGTGAAATGCACTATTAAACTTCTAGGGTAGGGCGAACAGAGACCCGATTGGATCATTTTACATTCAGGTTAATATAAGAATTCACGGAAATTCTATCACATTTGTTCAACTTACGTCGCTCCTATTTCAGATAGCGTATTGGGTTAAGCGGCACCTCAAAGCGCATGAAATTGCTAGTAAAATCCACCATTAAACTTCTAGGGTAGGGCGAACAGAGTCCCGATACGATCATTTTATATTATGGTTAATTTAAGAATTCAACGAAATTCTATCACATTTGTTCAATTTACGTCGCTCCTATTTCAGATAGCTTGTTGGGCTAAGCGGCATCTCAAAGCGCATGAACTGACGAGTGAAATGCACTATTAAACTACTAGGGTAGGGCGAACAGAGACCCGATTAGATCATTTTACATTAAGGTTAATATAAGAATTCAGCGTAATTCTATCACATTTGTTCAATTTACGTCGCTCCTATTTCAGATAGCGTATTGGTCTAAGCGGCATCTCAAAGCGCATGCAATGGCGTGTAAAATGCACGATTAAACTTCAAGGGTAGGGCAAACAGAGACCCGATTAGATCATTTTATACTTTGGTTAATATAAGAATTCAGCGAAATTCTGTCACATTTGTTCAATTTACGTCGCTCCTATTTCAGACAGCTTATTGGGCTTAGCGTCATCTCAAAGCGCATGAAATGACGAGTGAAATGCACTATTAAACTTCTAGGGTAGGGCAAACAGAGACCCGATTAGATCGTTTTATATTATGGTTAATTTAAGAATTCAGCAAAATTCTATCACATTTGTTCAATTTACGTCGCTCCTATTTCAGATAGCGTACTGGGCTAGGCGGCATCTTAAAGCGGGTGGAATGGCGACTAGAATGCACTATTAAAATTCTATGGTAGGGCAAACAGAGACTCGATTAGATCATTTTACATTAATGTTAATGAAAGAATTCAGCGAAATTCTATCACATTTGTTCAACTTACGTCGCTCCTATTTCAGATAGCGTATTGGGCTAAGCGGCACCTCAAAGCGCATGAAATGGCGAGTGAAATGCACTATTAAACTTCTAGGGTAGGGCGAACAGAGACCCGATTGGATCATTTTACATTCAGGTTAATATAAGAATTCACGGAAATTCTATCACATTTGTTCAATTTACGTCGCTCCTATTCCAGATAGCGTATTGGGCTAAGCGGCATCTCAAAGCGCATGAAATGGCGAGTAAAATGCGCTATTAAACTTCTAGGATAAGGCAAACAGAGACCCGATTATATCATTTTATATTAGGGTTAATATAAGAATTCAGCGTAATTCTATCACATTTGTTCAAGTTACGACGCTCCTATTTCAGATAGCGTACCGGGCTAGGCGGCACCTTAAAGCGCGTGGAATGACGAGTAAAATGCACTACTAAACTTCTATGATAGGGCAATCACAGACCCGATTAGATCATTTTATATTTTGATTAATACAAGATTTCAGGGAAATTCTATCACATTTGTTCAATTTACGTCGCTCCTATTCCAGATAGCGTATTCGGCTAAGCGGCATCTCAAAGCGCATGAAATGACGAGTACAATGCACTATTAAACTTCTAGGGTAGGGCAAGCAGAGACCCGATTAGATCATTTTATATTATGGTTAATTTAAGAATTCAGCAAAATTCTATCACATTCGTTCAATTTAGGTCGCTCCTATTTCAGATAGCGTATTGGGCTAAGCGGCATCTCAAAGCGCATGAAATGGCGAGTGAAATGCACTATAAGACTTCTATGGTAGGGTGAACAGAGACCAGATTAGATCATTTTACATTCTGGTTAATAAAATAATTCAGCGAAATTCTATCACATATGTTCAACTTTCGTCGCTCGTATTTCAGATAGCGTATTGAGCTAAGCGGCATCTCGAAGCGCATGAAATGGCGAGTATAATGCACTATTAAACTTCTAGGATAACGTAAACAGATACCCGATTAGATCATTTTATATTACGGTTAATATAAGAATACAGCAAAATTCTATCACATTTGTTCAACTTACGTCGCTCCTATTTCAGATAGCGTACCGGGCTAGGCGGCACCTTAAAGTGCGTGGAATGACGAGTAAAATGCACTACTAAACTTCTATGATAGGGCAATCAGAGACCCGATTAGATCATTTTATATTTTGTTTAATATAAGATTTCACGGAAATTCTATCACATTTGTTCAATTTACGTCGCTCCTATTTCAGATAGCGTATTGGGCTATGCGGCATCTCAAAGCGCATGAAATGGCGAGTGAAATGCACTATTAATCTTCTAGGGTAGGGCAAACAGAGAGCTGATGAGATCATTTTATATTATGGTTAATTTAAGAATTCAGGGGAATTCTATCACATTCGTTCAATTTAGGTCGCTCCTATTTCAGATAGCGTATTCGGCTGAGCGGCATCTCAAAGCGCATGAAATGACGAGTAAAATGCACTACCAAACTTCTATGATAGGGCAATCAGAGACCCGATTAGATCATTTTATATTTTGTTTAATATAAGATTTCACGGAAATTCTATCACATTTGTTCAATTTACGTCGCTCCTATTTCTGATAGCGTATTGGGCTATGCGGCATCTCAAAGCGCATGAAATGGCGAGTAAAATGCACTATTAAACTTCTAGGGTATGGCAAACAGAGACCTGATGAGATCATTTTATGTTATGGTTAATTTAAGAATTCAGGGGAATTCTATCACATTTGTTCAATTTACGTCGCTCCTATATCAGATAGCGTATTGGGCTAAGCGGCCTCTAAAAGCGCATGAAATGGCGAGTAAAATGCGCTATTAAACTTCTAGGATAAGGCAAACGGAGACCCGATTAGATCATTTTATATTACGGTTCATATAAGAATTCAGCGTAATTCTATCACATTTCTTCAAATTACGTCGCTCCTATTTCAGATAGCGTACTGGGCTGGCCGGCATCTTAAAGCGCGTGGAATGGCGAGTAAAATGCACTATTAAACTTCTATGATAGGGCAATCAGTGACCCGATTAGATCATTTTATATTATCGTTAATTTAAGAATTCAGCAAAATTCTATCACATTTGTTCAATTTACGTCGCTCCAATTTCAAATAGCGTATTGGGCTAAGCGGCATCTCAAAGCGCATGAAATGGCGAGCAAAATGCACTATTAAACTTCTAGGGTAGGGCAAACAGAGACCCGATTAGATCATTTTGTACTATGGTTAATTTAAGAATTCAGCAAAATTCTATCACGTTTGTTCAATTTACGTCGCTCCTATTGCAGATAGCGTATAGGGTTAAGCGGCACCTCAAAGCGCATGAAATTGCGAGTAAAATGCACTATTAAACTTCTAGGGTAGAGCATACAGGGACCCGATTAGATCATTTTATATTATGGTTAATTTAAGAATTCAGCGAAATTCTATCACATTTGTTCAATTTACGTCGCTCCTATTTCAGATAGCGTATTGGGCTAAGCGGCATCTCAAAGCACATGAAATGGCGTGTAAAATGCACGATTAAACTTCTAGGGTAGGGCAAACAGAGACCCGATTAGATCATTTTATACTTTGGTTAATATAAGAATTCAGCGAAATTCTATCACATTTGTTCAATTTACGTCGCTCCTATTTCAGACAGCTTATTGGGCTTAGCGGCATCTCAAATCGCATGAAATGGCGAACAAAATGCACTATTAAACTTCTAGGCTAGGGCGAACAGAGACCAGATTAGATCATTTTATGTTTTGGTTAATATAAGAATTCTGCGGAATTCTATCACATTTGTTCAAGTTACGTCGCTCCTATTTCAGATAGCGTACTGGGCTAGGCGGCATCTTAAAGCGCGTGGAATGGCGAGTAAAATGCACTATTAAACTTCTATGATAGGGCAATCAGAGACCCGATTAGATCATTTTATATTTTGGTTAATATAAGAATTCAAAGAAATTCTATCACATTTGTAAAATTTACGTCGCTCCTATTACAGATAGCTTATTGGGCTTAGCGGCATCTCAAAGCGCATGAAATGACGAGTGAAATGCACTATTAAACTTCCAGGCTAGGGCGAACAGAGACCCGATTAGATCATTTTACATTCTGGTTAATAAAATAATTCAGCGAAATTCTATCACATTTGTTCAACTTTCGTTGCTCCTATTTCAGATAGCGTATTGGGTTAAGCGGCATCTCAAAGCGCATGAAATGGCGAGTACAATGCACTATTAAACTTCTAGGGTAGGGCAAACAGAGACCAGATTAGATCATTTTATATTATGGTTAATTTAAGAATTCAGCAAAATTCTATCACATTTGTTCAATTTACGTCGCTCCTATTTCGGATAGCGTACTGGGCTAGGCGGCATCCTAAAGCGCGTGGAGTGGCGAGTAAAATGCACTATTAAACTTGTATGATAGGGCAATCAGAGACGCGATTAGATCATTTTATATTTTGTTTAATACAAGATTTCAGGGAAATTCTATCACATTTGTTCAATTCGTGTCGCTCATATTTCAGATAGCGTATTCGGCTAAGCGGCATCTCAAAGCGCATGAAATGACGAGTGAAATGCACTATTAAACGTCTAGGGTAGGGCGAACAGAGACCCGATTAGATCATTTTACATTAAGGTTAATATAAGAATTCAGGGAAATTCTATCACATTTGTTCAATTTACGTCGCTCCTATTTCAGATAGCGTATTGGGCTACGCGGCATCACAAAGCGCATGAAATGGCGAATAAAATGCACTATTAAACTTCTAGGCTAGGGCGAACAGAGACCCGATTAGATCATTTTACATTCTGGTTAATAAAATAATTCAGCGCAATTCTATCACATTTGTTCAACTTTCGTTGCTCCTATTTCAGATAGCGTATTGGGTTAAGCGGCATCTCAAAGCGCATGAAATGGCGAGTACAATGCACTATTAAACTTCTAGGGTAGGGCAAACAGAGACCAGATTAGATCATTTTATATTATGGTTAATTTAAGAATTCAGCAAAATTCTATCACATTCGTTCAATTTACGTCGCTCCTATTTCGGATAGCGTACTGGGCTAAGCGGCATCCTAAAGCGCGTGGAGTGGCGAGTAAAATGCACTATTAAGCTTGTATGATGGGGCAATCAGAGACGCGATTAGATCATTTTATATTTTGTTTAATACAAGATTTCAGGGAAATTCTATCACATTTGTTCAATTCGTGTCGCTCATATTTCAGATAGCGAATTGGGCTAAGCGGCATCTCAAAGCGCATGAAATGGCGAGTAAAATGCACTATTAAACTCCTAGGGTAGGGCAAACAGAGACCCGATTAGATCATTTTATATTATGGTTAATTTAAGAATTCAGCAAGATTCTATCACATTTGTTGAATTTACGTAGCTCCTATTTCAGATAGCGTACTGGGCTAGGCGGCATCTTAAAGCGCGTGGAATGGCGAGTAAAATGCACTGTTAAACTTCTATGATAGGGCAGTCAGAGACCCGATTAGATCATTTTATATTTTGTTTAATATAAGATTTCAGGGAAATCCTATCACATTTGTTCTATCTACGTCGCTCCTATTTCAGTTAGGGTATTGGGCTAACCGGTATCTCAAAGCGCATGAAATGGCGAATAAAATGGACTATTAAACTTCTAGGGTAGGGCAAACGGAGACCCGATTAGATCATTTTATATTACGGTTAATATAAGAATTCAGCGTAATTCTATCACATTTCTTCAAATTACGTCGCTCCTATTTCAGATAGCGTACTGGGCTAGCCGGCATCTTAAAGCGCGTGGAATGGCGAGTAAAATGCACTATTAAACTTGTACGATAGGGCAATCAGAGACGCGATTAGATCATTTTATATTTTGTTTAATATAAGATTTCAGGGAAATTCTATCACATTTGTTCAATTTACGTCGCTCCTATTTCAGATAGCGTATTGGTCTAAGCGGCAACTGAAAGCGCATGAAATGACGAGTGAAATGCACTATTAAACTTCTAGGATAACGTAAACAGATACCCGATTAGATCATTTTATATTACGGTTAATATAAGAATACAGCAAAATTCTATCACATTTGTTCAACTTACGTCGCTCCTATTTCAGATAGCGTACCGGGCTAGGCGGCACCTTAAAGCGCGTGGAATGACGAGTAAAATGCACTACTAAACTTCTATGATAGGGCAATCAGAGACCCGATTAGATCATTTTATATTTTGTTTAATATAAGATTTCACGGAAATTCTATCACATTTGTTCAATTTACGTCGCTCCTATTTCAGATAGCGTATTGGGCTATGCGGCATCTCAAAGCGCATGAAATGGCGAGTGAAATGCACTATTAATCTTCTAGGGTAGGGCAAACAGAGACCTGATGAGATCATTTTATATTATGGTTAATTTAAGAATTCAGGGGAATTCTATCACATTCGTTCAATTTAGGTCGCTCCTATTTCAGATAGCGTATTCGGCTGAGCGGCATCTCAAAGCGCATGAAATGACGAGTAAAATGCACTACTAAACTTCTATGATAGGGCAATCAGAGACCCGATTAGATCATTTTATATTTTGTTTAATATAAGATTTCACGGAAATTCTATCACATTTGTTCAATTTACGTCGCTCCTATTTCTGATAGCGTATTGGGCTATGCGGCACCTCAAAGCGCATGAAATGGCGAGTAAAATGCACTATTAAACTTCTAGGGTATGGCAAACAGAGACCTGATGAGATCATTTTATATTATGGTTAATTTAAGAATTCAGGGGAATTCTATCACATTTGTTCAATTTACGTCGCTCCTATTTCAGATAGCGTATTGGGCTAAGCGGCCTCTAAAAGCGCATGAAATGGCGAGTAAAATGCGCTATTAAACTTCTAGGATAAGGCAAACGGAGACCCGATTAGATGATTTTATATTACGGTTCATATAAGAATTCAGCGTAATTCTATCACATTTCTTCAAATTACGTCGCTCCTATTTCAGATAGCGTACTGGGCTGGCCGGCATCTTAAAGCGCGTGGAATTGCGAGTAAAATGCACTATTAAACTTCTATGATAGGGCAATCAGTGACCCGATTAGATCATTTTATATTATCGTTAATTTAAGAATTCAGCAAAATTCTATCACATTTGTTCAATTTACGTCGCTCCAATTTCAAATAGCGTATTGGGCTAAGCGGCATCTCAAAGCGCATGAAATGGCGAGCAAAATGCACTATTAAACTTCTAGGGTAGGGCAAACAGAGACCCGATTAGATCATTTTGTACTATGGTTAATTTAAGAATTCAGCAAAATTCTATCACGTTTGTTCAATTTACGTCGCTCCTATTGCAGATAGCGTATAGGGTTAAGCGGCACCTCAAAGCGCATGAAATTGCGAGTAAAATGCACTATTAAACTTCTAGGGTAGAGCATACAGGGACCCGATTAGATCATTTTATATTATGGTTAATTTAAGAATTCAGCGAAATTCTATCACATTTGTTCAATTTACGTCGCTCCTATTTCAGATAGCGTATTGGGCTAAGCGGCATCTCAAAGCGCATGAAATGGCGTGTAAAATGCACGATTAAACTTCTAGGGTAGGGCAAACAGAGACCCGATTAGATCATTTTATACTTTGGTTAATATAAGAATTCAGCGAAATTCTATCACATTTGTTCAATTTACGTCGCTCCTATTTCAGACAGCTTATTGGGCTTAGCGGCATCTCAAATCGCATGAAATGGCGAACAAAATGCACTATTAAACTTCTAGGCTAGGGCGAACAGAGACCAGATTAGATCATTTTATGTTTTGGTTAATATAAGAATTCTGCGGAATTCTATCACATTTGTTCAAGTTACGTCGCTCCTATTTCAGATAGCGTACTGGGCTAGGCGGCATCTTAAAGCGCGTGGAATGGCGAGTAAAATGCACTATTAAACTTCTATGATAGGGCAATCAGAGACCCGATTAGATCATTTTATATTTTGGTTAATATAAGAATTCAAAGAAATTCTATCACATTTGTAAAATTTACGTCGCTCCTATTACAGATAGCTTATTGGGCTTAGCGGCATCTCAAAGCGCATGAAATGACGAGTGAAATGCACTATTAAACTTCCAGGCTAGGGCGAACAGAGACCCGATTAGATCATTTTACATTCTGGTTAATAAAATAATTCAGCGAAATTCTATCACATTTGTTCAACTTTCGTTGCTCCTATTTCAGATAGCGTATTGGGTTAAGCGGCATCTCAAAGCGCATGAAATGGCGAGTACAATGCACTATTAAACTTCTAGGGTAGGGCAAACAGAGACCAGATTAGATCATTTTATATTATGGTTAATTTAAGAATTCAGCAAAATTCTATCACAATTTGTTCAATTTACGTCGCTCCTATTTCGGATAGCGTACTGGGCTAGGCGGCATCCTAAAGCGCGTGGAGTGGCGAGTAAAATGCACTATTAAACTTGTATGATAGGGCAATCAGAGACGCGATTAGATCATTTTATATTTTGTTTAATACAAGATTTCAGGGAAATTCTATCACATTTGTTCAATTCGTGTCGCTCATATTTCAGATAGCGTATTCGGCTAAGCGGCATCTCAAAGCGCATGAAATGACGAGTGAAATGCACTATTAAACGTCTAGGGTAGGGCGAACAGAGACCCGATTAGATCATTTTACATTAAGGTTAATATAAGAATTCAGGGAAATTCTATCACATTTGTTCAATTTACGTCGCTCCTATTTCAGATAGCGTATTGGGCTACGCGGCATCACAAAGCGCATGAAATGGCGAATAAAATGCACTATTAAACTTCTAGGCTAGGGCGAACAGAGACCCGATTAGATCATTTTACATTCTGGTTAATAAAATAATTCAGCGCAATTCTATCACATTTGTTCAACTTTCGTTGCTCCTATTTCAGATAGCGTATTGGGTTAAGCGGCATCTCAAAGCGCATGAAATGGCGAGTACAATGCACTATTAAACTTCTAGGGTAGGGCAAACAGAGACCAGATTAGATCATTTTATATTATGGTTAATTTAAGAATTCAGCAAAATTCTATCACATTTGTACAATTTACGTCGCTCCTATTTCGGATAGCGTACTGGGCTAAGCGGCATCCTAAAGCGCGTGGAGTGGCGAGTAAAATGCACTATTAAGCTTGTATGATGGGGCAATCAGAGACGCGATTAGATCATTTTATATTTTGTTTAATACAAGATTTCAGGGAAATTCTATCACATTTGTTCAATTCGTGTCGCTCATATTTCAGATAGCGAATTGGGCTAAGCGGCATCTCAAAGCGCATGAAATGACGAGTGAAATGCACTATTAAACGTCTAGGGTAGGGCGAACAGAGACCCGATTAGATCATTTTACATTAAGGTTAATATAAGAATTCAGGGAAATTCTATCACATTTGTTCAATTTACGTCGCTCCTATTTCAGATAGCGTATTGGGCTACGCGGCATCACAAAGCGCATGAAATGGCGAATAAAATGCACTATTAAACTTCTAGGCTAGGGCGAACAGAGACCCGATTAGATCATTTTACATTCTGGTTAATAAAATAATTCAGCGCAATTCTATCACATTTGTTCAACTTTCGTTGCTCCTATTTCAGATAGCGTATTGGGTTAAGCGGCATCTCAAAGCGCATGAAATGGCGAGTACAATGCACTATTAAACTTCTAGGGTAGGGCAAACAGAGACCAGATTAGATCATTTTATATTATGGTTAATTTAAGAATTCAGCAAAATTCTATCACATTTGTACAATTTACGTCGCTCCTATTTCGGATAGCGTACTGGGCTAAGCGGCATCCTAAAGCGCGTGGAGTGGCGAGTAAAATGCACTATTAAGCTTGTATGATGGGGCAATCAGAGACGCGATTAGATCATTTTATATTTTGTTTAATACAAGATTTCAGGGAAATTCTATCACATTTGTTCAATTCGTGTCGCTCATATTTCAGATAGCGAATTGGGCTAAGCGGCATCTCGAAGCGCATGAAATGGCGAGTGAAATGCACTATTAAACTCCTAGGGTAGGGCAAACAGAGACCCGATTAGATCATTTTATATTATGGTTAATTTAAGAATTCAGCAAGATTCTATCACATTTGTTGAATTTACGTCGCTCCTATTTCAGATAGCGTACTGGGCTAGGCGGCATCTTAAAGCGCGTGGAATGGCGAGTAAAATGCACTGTTAAACTTCTATGATAGGGCAGTCAGAGACCCGATTAGATCATTTTATATTTTGTTTAATATAAGATTTCAGGGAAATCCTATCACATTTGTTCTATCTACGTCGCTCCTATTTCAGTTAGGGTATTGGGCTAACCGGTATCTCAAAGCGCATGAAATGGCGAATAAAATGGACTATTAAACTTCTAGGGTAGGGCAAACGGAGACCCGATTAGATCATTTTATATTACGGTTAATATAAGAATTCAGCGTAATTCTATCACATTTCTTCAAATTACGTCGCTCCTATTTCAGATAGCGTACTGGGCTAGCCGGCATCTTAAAGCGCGTGGAATGGCGAGTAAAATGCACTATTAAACTTGTACGATAGGGCAATCAGAGACGCGATTAGATCATTTTATATTTTGTTTAATATAAGATTTCAGGGAAATTCTATCACATTTGTTCAATTTACGTCGCTCCTATTTCAGATAGCGTATTGGGCTAAGCGGCAACTGAAAGCGCATGAAATGACGAGTGAAATGCACTATTAAACTTCTAGGGTAGGGCGAACAGAGACCCGATTAGATCATTTTACATTAAGGTTAATATAAGAATTCAGGGAAATTCTATCACATTTGTTCAATTCGTGTCGCTCAAATTTCAGATAGCGTATTGGGCTAAGCGGCATCTCAAAACGCATGAAATGGCGAGTAAAATGCACTATTAAACTCCTAGGGTAGGGCAAACAGAGACCCTATTAGATCATTTTATATTATGGTTAATTTAAGAATTCAGCGAAATTCTATCACATTTGTTCCATTTACGTCGCTCCAATTTCAGATAGCGTATTTGGCTAAGCGGCATCTCAAAGCGCATGAAATGGCGAATAAAATGCACTATTAAACTTCTAGGCTAGGGCGAACAGAGACACGAGCAGATCATTTTACATTATGGTTAATAAAAGAATTCAGCGTAATTCTATCACATTTGTTCAACTTACGTCGCTCCTATTTCAGATAGCGTATTGGGCTAAGCGGCATCTCAAGGCGCATGAAATGGCGAGTGAAATGCACTATTAGACTTCTATGGTAGGGCGAACAGAGACCCGTTTGGATCATTTTACATTAAGGTTAATATAAGGATTCACGAAAATTCTATCACATTTGTTCAATTTACGTCGCTCCCATTCCAGATAGCGTATTGGGCTAAGCGGCATCTCAAAGCGCATGAAATGGCGAGTCAAATGCGCTATTAAACTTCTAGGATAAGGCAAACAGAGACCCGATTAGATCATTTTATATTACGGTTAATATAAGAATTCAGCGTAATTCTATCACATTTGTTCAAGTTACGACGCTCCTATTTCAGATAGCGTACTGGGCTAGGCGGCATCTCAAAGCGCATGGAATGGCGAGTAAAATGCACTACTAATCTTCTATGATAGGGCAATCAGAGACCCGAGTAGATCATTTTATATTTTGATTAATATAAGATTTCAGGGAAATTCTATCACATTTGTTCAATTTACGTCGCTCCTATTTCAGATAGAGTATTGGGCTAAGCCGGATCTCAAAGCGCATGAAATGGCGACTAAAATGCACTATTAAACTTCTAGGGTAGGGCGAACAGAGACCCGATTATATCATTTTACATTAAGGTTAATATAATAATTCAGGGAAATTCTATCACATTTGTTCAATTTACGTCGCTCCTATTTCAGATAGCGTATTGGGCTACGCGGCATCACAAAGCGCATGAAATGGCGAATAAAATGCACTATTAAACTTCTAGGCTAGGGCGAACAGAGACCCGATTAGATCATTTTACATTCTGGTTAATAAAATAATTCAGCGAAATTCTATCACATTTGATCAACTTTCGTTGCTCCTATTTCAGATAGCCTATTGGGTTAAGCGGCATCTCAAAGCGCAGCA
>CAKAJE020002007.1:0-69600 GCA_916610135.2 Macropis europaea
TTCTGGTTAATAAAATAATTCAGCGAAATTCTATCACATTTGTTCAACTTTCGTCGCTCCTATTTCAGATAGCGTATTGAGCTAAGCGGCATCTCGAAGCGCATGAAATGGCGAGTATAATGCACTATTAAACTTCTAGGATAGGGCAAACAGATACCCGGTTAGATCATTTTATATTACGGTAAATATAAGAATGCAGCGTAATTCTATCACATTTGTTCAAGTTACGTCGCTCCTATTTCAGATAGCGTACTGGGCTAGGCGGCATCTTAAAGCGCGTGGAATGGCGAGTAAAATGCACTACTAATCTTCTATGATAGGGCAATCAGAGACCAGATTAGATCATTTTATATTCTGTTTAATATAAGATTTCAGGGAAATTCAATCACATTTGTTCAATTTACGTCGCTCCTATTTCAGATAGCGTATTGGGCTAAGCGGCAACTAAAAGCGCATGAAATGACGAGTGAAATGCACTATTAAACTTCTAGGGTAGGGCGAACACAGACCCGATTCGATCATTTTACATTAAGGTTAATATAAGAATTCAGGGAAATTCTATCACATTTGTTCAATTTACGTCGCTCCTATTTCAGATGGCGTATTGGGCTACGCGGCATCACAAAGCGCATGAAATGGCGAATAAAATGCACTATTAAACTTCTAGGCTAGGGCGAACAGAGACCCGATTAGATCATTATACGTTCTGGTTAATAAAATAATTCAGCGAAATTCTATCACATTTGTTCAACTTTCGTTGCTCCTATTTCAGATAGCGTATTGGGTTAAGCGGCATCTCAAAGCGCATGAAATGGCGAGTAAAATGCACTATTAAACTTCTAGGGTAGGGCAAACAGAGACCCGATTAGATCATTTTATATTATGGTTAATTTAAGAATTCAGCAAGATTCTATCGCATTTGTTGAATTTACGTCGCTCCTATTTCAGATAGCGTACTGGGCTAGGCGGCATCTTAAAGCGCGTGGAATGGCGAGTAAAATGCACTGTTAAACTTCTATGATAGGGCAGTCAGAGACCCGATTAGATCATTTATATTTTGTTTAATATAAGATTTCAGGGAAATCCTATCACATTTGTTCTATTTACGTCGCTCCTATTTCAGTTAGCGTATTGGGCTAACCGGCATCTCAAAGCGCATGAAATGGCGAATAAAATGGACTATTAAACTTCTAGGGTAGGGCAAACGGAGACCCGATTAGATCATTTTATATTACGGTTAATATAAGAATTCAGCGTAATTCTATCACATTTCTTCAAATTACGACGCTTCTATTTCAGATAGCGTACTGGGCTGGCCGGCATCTTAATGCGCGTGGAATGGCGAGTAAAATGCACTATTAAACTTCTATGATAGGGCAATCAGAGACGCGATTAGATCATTTTATATTATCGTTAATTTAAGAATTCAGCGAAATTCTATCACATTTGTTCAATTTACGTCGCTCCTATTTCAGATAGCGTATTGGGCTAAGCGGCATCTCAAAGCGCATGAAATGGCGAGCAAAATGCACTATTAAACTTCTAGGGTAGGGCAATCAGAGACCCGATTAGATCATTTTATATTTTGGTTAATATAAGAATTCAACGAAATTCTATCACATTTGTAAAATTTACGTCGCTCCTATTACAGATAGCTTATTGGGCTTAGCGGCATCTCAAAGCGCATGAAATGACGAGTGAAATGCACTATTAAACTTCCAGGCTAGGGCGAACAGAGACCCGATTAGATCATTTTACATTCTGGTTAATAAAATAATTCAGCGAAATTCTATCACATTTGTTCAACTTTCGTTGCTCCTATTTCAGATAGCGTATTGGGTTAAGCGGCATCTCAAAGCGCATGAAATGGCGAGTACAATGCACTATTAAACTTCTAGGGTAGGGCAAACAGAGACCCGATTAGATCATTTTATATTATGGTTAATTTAAGAATTCAGCAAAATTCTATCACATTTGTTCAATTTACGTCGCTCCTATTTCGGATAGCGTACTGGGCTAGGCGGCATCCTAAAGCGCGTGGAGTGGCGAGTAAAATGCACTATTAAACATGTATGATAGGGCAATCAGAGACATGATTAGATCATTTTATATTTTGTTTAATACAAGATTTCGGGGAAATTCTATCACATTTGTTCAATTCGTGTCGCTCATATTTCAGATAGCGTATTGGGCTAAGCGGCATCTCAAAGCGCATGAAATGGCGAGTAAAATGCACTGTTAAACTTCAATGATAGGGCAGTCAGAGACCCGGTTAGATCATTTTATATTTTGTTTAATTGAAGAATTCAGCAAGATTCTATCACATTTGTTGAATTTACGTCGCTCCTATTTCAGATAGCGTAATGGGCTAGGCGGCTTCTTAAAGCGCGTGGAATGGCGAGTAAAATGCACTGTTAAACTTCAATGATAGGGCAGTCAGAGACCCGATTAGATCATTTTATATTTTGTTTAATGTAAGATTTCAGGGAAATCCTATCACATTTGTTCTATTTACGTCGCTCCTATTTCAGTTAGCGTATTGGGCTAACCGGCATCTCAAAGCGCATGGAATGGCGAATAAAATGGACTATTAAACTTCTAGGGTAGGGCAAACAGAGACCCGATTAGATCATTTTATATTACGGTTAATATAAGAATTCAGCGTAATTCTATCACATTTCTTCAAATTACGTCGCTCCTATTTCAGATAGCGTACTGGGCTGGCCGGCATCTTAAAGCGCGTGGAATGGCGAGTAAAATGCACTATTAAACTTCTATGATAGGGCAATCAGTGACCTGATTAGATCATTTTATATTATAGTTAATTTAAGAATTCAGCGAAATTCTATCACATTTGTTCAATTTACGTCGCTCCTATTTCAGATAGCGTATTGGGCTAAGCGGCATCTCAAAGCGCATGAAATGGCGAGTAAAATGCAATACTAAACTTCTAGGATAATGCAAACAGAGACCCGATTAGATCATTTTATATTTTTGTTAATATAAGAATTCAGCGAAATTCTATCACATTTGTTCAATTTACGTCGCTCATATTTCCGATAGCGTATTGGGCTAAGCGGCATCTCAAAGCGCATGAAATGGCGAGTAAAATGCACTATTAAACTTCTAGGGTAGGGCAATCAGTGACCCGATTAGATCATTTTATATTATAGTTAATTTAAGAATTCAGCGATATTCTATCACATTTGTTCAATTTACGTCGCTCCTATTTCAGATAGCGTATTGGGCTAAGCGGCATCTCAAAGCGCATGAAATGGCGAGCAAAATGCACTATTAAACTTCTAGGGTAGGGCAAATAGAGACCCGATTAGATCATTTTGTACTATGGTTAATTTAAGAATTCAGCAAAATTCTATCACGTTTGTTCAATTTACGTCGCTCCTATTGCAGATAGCGTATTGGGTTAAGTGGCACCTCAAAGCGCATGAAATTGCGAGTAAAATGCACTATTAAACTTCTAGGCTAGGGCGAACAGAGACCAGATTATATCATTTTATGTTTTGGTTAATATAAGAATTCTGCGAAATTCTATCACATTTGTTCAAGTTACGTCGCTCCTATTTCAGATAGCGTACTGGGCTAGGCGGCATCTTAAAGCGCGTGGAATGGCGAGTAAAATGCAGTATTAAACTTCTATGATAGGGCAATCAGAGACCCGATTAGATCATTTTATATTTTGGTTAATATAAGAATTCAACGAAATTCTATCACATTTGTAAAATTTACGTTGCTCCTATTACAGATAGCTTATTGGGCTTAGCGGCATCTCAAAGTGCATGAAATGACGAGTGAAATGCACTATTAAACTTCCAGGCTAGGGCGAACAGAGACCCGATTAGATCATTTTACATTCTGGTTAATAAAATAATTCAGCGAAATTCTACCACATTTGTTCAACTTTCGTTGCTCCTATTTCAGATAGCGTATTGGGTTAAGCGGCATCTCAAAGCGCATGAAATGGCGAGTACAATGCACTATTAAACTTCTAGGGTAGGGCAAACAGAGACCCGATTAGATCATTTTATATTATGGTTAATTTAAGAATTCAGCAAAATTCTATCACATTTGTTCAATTTGCGTCGCTCCTATTTCGGATAGCGTATTGGGCTAGGCGGCATCTTAAAGCGCGTGGAATGGCGAGTAAAATGCACTATTAAACTTCTAGGATAGGGCAAACAGATACCCGGTTAGATCATTTTATATTACGGTTAATATAAGAATGCAGCGTAATTCTATCACATTTGTTCAAGTTACGTCGCTCCTATTTCAGATAGCGTACTGGGCTAGGCGGCATCTTAAAGCGCGTGGAATGGCGAGTAAAATGCACTATTAAACTTCTATGATAGGGCAATCAGAGACGCGATTAGATCATTTTATATTTTGTTTAATACAAGATTTCAGGGAAATTCTATCACATTTGTTCAATTCGTGTCGCTCATATTTCAGATAGCGTATTGGGCTAAGCGGCATCTCAAAGCGCATGAAATGGCGAGTAAAATGCACTGTTAAACTTCAATGATAGGGCAGTCAGAGACCCGGTTAGATCATTTTATATTTTGTTTAATTGAAGAATTCAGCAAGATTCTATCACATTTGTTGAATTTACGTCGCTCCTATTTCAGATAGCGTAATGAG
Organism: Macropis europaea; assembly: GCA_916610135.2. NCBI lineage: Eukaryota > Metazoa > Arthropoda > Insecta > Hymenoptera > Melittidae > Macropis > Macropis europaea. The sequence continues at coordinate 4,657 of CAKAJE020002007.1, forward strand.
CTAGGCGGCATCTTAAAGCGCGTGGAATGGCGAGTAAAATGCACTATTAAACTTCTATGATAGGGCAATCAGTGACCTGATTAGATCATTTTATATTATAGTTAATTTACGAATTCAGCGAAATTCTATCACATTTGTTCAATTTACGTCGCTCCTATTTCAGATAGCGTATTGGGCTAAGCGGCATCTCAAAGCGCATGAAATGGCGAGTAGAATGCAATACTAAACTTCTAGGATAATGCAAACAGAGACCCGATTAGATCATTTTATATTTTTGTTAATATAAGAATTCAGCGAAATTCTATCACATTTGTTCAATTTACGTCGCTCATATTTCCGATAGCGTATTCGGCTAAGCGGCATCTCAAAGCGCATGAAATGGCGAGTAAAATGCACTATTAAACTTCTAGGGTAGGGCAATCAGTGACCCGATTAGATCATTTTATATTATAGTTAATTTAAGAATTCAGCGATATTCTATCACATTTGTTCAATTTACGTCGCTCCTATTTCAGATAGCGTATTGGGCTAAGCGGCATCTCAAAGCGCATGAAATGGCGAGCAAAATGCACTATTAAACTTCTAGGGTAGGGCAAACAGAGACCCGATTAGATCATTTTGTACTATGGTTAATTTAAGAACTCAGCAAAATTCTATCACGTTTGTTCAAATTACGTCGCTCCTATTGCAGATAGCGTATTGGGTTAAGCGGCACCTCAAAGCGCATGAAATTACGAGTAAAATGCACTATTAAACTTCTAGGGTAGAGCAAACAGGGACCCGATTAGATCATTTTATATTATGGTTAATATAAGAATTCAGCGAAATTCTATCACATTTGTTCAATTTACGTCGCTCATATTTCAGATAGCGTATTGGGCTAAGCGGCATCTCAAAGCGCATGAAATGGCAAGTAAAATGCACTATTAAACTTCTAGGGTAGGGCAATCAGTGACCCGATGAGATCATTTTATATTATAGTTAATTTAAGAATTCAGCGAAATTCTATCACATTTGTTCAATTTACGTCGCTCCTATTTCAGATAGCGTATTGGGCTAGGCGGCATCTTAAAGCGCGTGGAATGGCGAGTAAAATGCACTATTAAACTTCTATGATAGGGCAATCAGAGACCCGATTAGATCATTTTATATTTTGGTTAATATAAGAATTCAGTGAAATTCTATCACATTTGTTCAATTTACGTCGCTCCTATTTCAGATAGCGTATTGGGCAAAGCGGCATCTCAAAGCGCATGAAATGACGAGTAAAATGCACTATTAAAGTTCTAGGGTAGGGCAAACAGAGACCCGATTAGATCATTTTATATTATGGTTAATTTAAGAATTGAGCGAAATTCTATCACATTCGTTCAATTTAGGTCGCTCCTATTTCAGATAGCGTATTGGGCTAAGCGGCATCTCAAAGCGCATGAAATGGCGAGTGAAATGCACTATAAGACTTCTATGGTAGGGCGAACAGAGACCAGATTAGATCATTTTACATTCTGGTTAATAAAATAATTCAGCGAAATTCTATCACATTTGTTCAACTTTCGTCGCTCCTATTTCAGATAGCGTATTGAGCTAAGCGGCATCTCGAAGCGCATGAAATGGCGAGTATAATGCACTATTAAACTTCTAGGATAGGGCAAACAGATACCCGGTTAGATCATTTTATATTACGGTTAATATAAGAATGCAGCGTAATTCTATCACATTTGTTCAAGTTACGTCGCTCCTATTTCAGATAGCGTACTGGGCTAGGCGGCATCTTAAAGCGCGTGGAATGGCGAGTAAAACGCACTACTAATCTTCTATGATAGGGCAATCAGAGACCCGATTAGATCATTTTATATTTTGTTTAATATAAGATTTCAGGGAAATTCTATCCCATTTGTTCAATTTACGTCGCTCCTATTTCAGATAGCGTATTGGGCTAACCGGCATCTCAAAGCGCATGAAATGGCGAGTAAAGTGCACTATTAAACTCCTAGGGTAGGGCAAACAGAGACCCTATTAGATCATTTTATATTATGGTTAATTTAAGAATTCAGCGAAATTCTATCACATTTGTTCCATTTACGTCGCTCCAATTTCAGATAGCGTATTTGGCTAAGCGGCATCTCAAAGCGCATGAAATGGCGAATAAAATGCACTATTAAACTTCTAGGCTAGGGCGAACAGAGACCCGAGCAGGTCATTTTACATTATGGTTAATAAAAGAATTCAGCGTAATTCTATCACATTTGTTCAACTTACGTCGCTCCTATTTCAGATAGCGTATTGGGCTAAGCGGCATCTCAACGCGCATGAAATGGCGAGTGAAATGCACTATTAGACTTCTATGGTAGGGCGAACAGAGACCCGTTTGGATCATTTTACATTAAGGTTAATATAAGGATTCACGAAAATTCTATCACATTTGTTCAATTTACGTCGCTCCCATTCCAGATAGCGTATTGGGCTAAGCGGCATCTCAAAGCGCATGAAATGGCGAGTAAAATGCGCTATTAAACTTCTAGGATAAGGCAAACAGAGACCCGATTAGATCATTTTATATTACGGTTAATATAAGAATTCAGCGTAATTCTATCACATTTGTTCAAGTTACGACGCTCCTATTTCAGATAGCGTACAGGGCTATGCGGCATCTCAAAGCGCATGGAATGGCGAGTAAAATGCACTACTAATCTTCTATGATAGGGCAATCAGAGACCCGAGTAGATCATTTTATATTTTGATTAATATAAGATTTCAGGGAAATTCTATCACATTTGTTCAATTTACGTCGCTCCTATTTCAGATAGCGTATTGGGCTAAGCCGGATCTCAAAGTGCATGAAATGGCGACTAAAATGCGCTATTAAACTTCTAGGGTAGGGCAAACGGAGACCTGATTAGATCATTTTATATTATGGTTAATTTAAGAATTCAGCAAAACTCTATCACATTTGTTCAACTTACGTCGCTCCTATTTCAGATAGCGTACTGGGCTAGGCGGCAACTTAAAGCGCGTGGAATGGCGAGTAAAATGCACTATTAAACTTCTAGGATAGGGCAAACAGATACCCGGTTAGATCATTTTATATTACGGTTAATATAAGAATGCAGCGTAATTCTATCACATTTGTTCAAGTTACGTCGCTCCTATTTCAGATAGCGTACTGGGCTAGGCGGCATCTTAAAGCGCGTGGAATGGCGAGTAAAATGCACTACTAATCTTCTATGATAGGGCAATCAGAGACCCGATTAGATCATTTTATATTTTGTTTAATATAAGATTTCAGGGAAATTCTATCCCATTTGTTCAATTTACGTCGCTCCTATTTCAGATAGCGTATTGGGCTAAGCGGCAACTGAAAGCGCATGAAATGACGAGTGAAATGCACTATTAAACTTCTAGGGTAGGGCGAACAGAGACCCGATTAGATCATTTTACATTAAGGTTAATATAAGAATTCAGGGAAATTCTATCACATTTGTTCAATTTACGTCGCTCCTATTTCAGATAGCGTATTGGGCTACGCGGCATCACAAAGCGCATGAAATGGCGAATAAAATGCACTATTAAACTTCTAGGCTAGGGCGAACAGAGACCCGATTAGATCATTTTACATTCTGGTTAATAAAATAATTCAGCGCAATTCTATCACATTTGTTCAACTTTCGTTGCTCCTATTTCAGATAGCGTATTGGGTTAAGCGGCATCGCAAAGCGCATGAAATGGCGCGTAAAATGCACTATTAAACTTCTAGGGTAGGGCAAACAGAGACCCGATTAGATCATTTTATATTATGGTTAATTTAAGAATTCAGCGAAATTCTATCACATTTGTTCAATTTACGTCGCTCCTATTTCGGATAGCGTACTGGGCTAGGCGGCATCCTAAAGCGCGTGGAGTGGCGAGTAAAATGCACTATTAAACTTGTATGATAGGGCAATCAGAGACGCGATTAGATCATTTTATATTTTGTTTAATACAAGATTTCAGGGAAATTCTATCACATTTGTTCAATTCGTGTCGCTCATATTTCAGATAGCGTATTGGGCTAAGCGGCATCTCAAAGCGCATGAAATGGCGAGTAAAATGCACTATTAAACTCCTAGGGTAGGGCAAACAGAGACCCGATTAGATCATTTTATATTATGGTTAATTTAAGAATTCAGCAAGATTCTATCACATTTGTTGAATTTACGTCGCTCCTATTTCAGATAGCGTACAGGGCTAGGCGGCATCTTAAAGCGCGTGGAATGGCGAGTAAAATGCACTGTTAAACTTCTATGATAGGGCAGTCAGAGACCCGATTAGATCATTTTATATTTTGTTTAATATAAGATTTCAGGGAAATCCGATCACATTTGTTCTATCTACGTCGCTCCTATTTCAATTAGCGTATTGGGCTAACCGGCATCTCAAAGCGCATGAAATGGCGAATAAAATGGACTATTAAACTTCTAGGGTAGGGCAAACGGAGACCCGATTAGATCATTATATATTACGGTTAATATAAGAATTCAGCGTAATTCTATCACATTTGTTGAATTTACGTCGCTCCTATTTCAGATAGCGTACTGGGCTAGCCGGCATCTTAATGCGCGTGGAATGGCGAGTAAAATGCACTATTAAACTTCTATGATAGGGCAATCAGTGAACCGATTAGATCATTTTATATTATCGTTAATTTAAGAATTCAGCGAAATTCTATCACATTTGTTCAATTTACGTCGCTCCTATTTCAGATAGCGTATTGGGCTAAGCGGCATTTCAAAGCGCATGAAATGGCGAGCAAAATGCACTATTAAACTTCTAGGGTAGGGCAAACAGAGACCCGATTAGATCATTTTGTACTATTGTTAATTTAAGAATTCAGCAAAATTCTATCACGTTTGTTCAATTTACGTCGCTCCTATTGCAGATAGCGTATTGGGTTAAGTGGCACCTCAAAGCGCATGAAATTGCGAGTAAAATGCACTATTAAACTTCTAGGATAGGGCAAACAGATACCCGGTTAGATCATTTTATATTACGGTTAATATAAGAATGCAGCGTAATTCTATCACATTCGTTCAAGTTACGTCGCTCCTATTTCAGATAGCGTACTGGGCTAGGCGGCATCTTAAAGCGCGTGGAATGGCGAGTAAAATGCACTATTAAACTTCTATGATAGGGCAATCAGAGACGCGATTAGATCATTTTATATTTTGTTTAATACAAGATTTCTGGGAAATTCTATCACATTTGTTCAATTCGTGTCGCTCATATTTCAGATAGCGTATTGGGCTAAGCGGCATCTCAAAGCGCATGAAATGGCGAGTAAAATGCACTGTTAAACTTCAATGATAGGGCAGTCAGAGACCGGGTTAGATCATTTTATATTTTGTTTAATTGAAGAATTCAGCAAGATTCTATCACATTTGTTGAATTTACGTCGCTCCTATTTCAGATAGCGTAATGGGCTAGGCGGCATCTTAAAGCGCGTGGAATGGTGAGTAAAATGCACTATTAAACTTCTATGATAGGGCAATCAGTGACCTGATTAGATCATTTTATATTATAGTTAATTTAAGAATTCAGCGAAATTCTATCACATTTGTTCAATTTACGTCGCTCCTATTTCAGATAGCGTATTGGGCTAAGCGGCATCTCAAAGCGCATGAAATGGCGAGTAAAATGCAATACTAAACTTCTAGGATAATGCAAACAGAGACCCGATTAGATCATTTTATATTTTTGTTAATATAAGAATTCAGCGAAATTCTATCACATTTGTTCAATTTACGTCGCTCCTATTTCCGATAGCGTATTGGGCTAAGCGGCATCTCAAAGCGCATGAAATGGCGAGTAAAATGCACTTTTAAACTTCTAGGGTAGGGCAATCAGTGACCCGATTAGATCATTTTATATTATAGTTAATTTAAGAATTCAGCGATATTCTATCACATTTGTTCAATTTACGTCGCTCCTATTTCAGATAGCGTATTGGGCTAAGCGGCATCTCAAAGCGCATGAAATGGCGAGCAAAATGCACTATTAAACTTCTAGGGTAGGGCAAACAGAGACCCGATTAGATCATTTTGTACTATGGTTAATTTAAGAACTCAGCAAAATTCTATCACGTTTGTTCAATTTACGTCGCTCCTATTGCAGATAGCGTATTGGGTTAAGCGGCACCTCAAAGCGCATGAAATTGCGAGTAAAATGCACTATTAAACTTCTAGGGTAGAGCAAACAGGGACCCGATTAGATCATTTTATATTATGGTTAATATAAGAATTCAGCGAAATTCTATCACATTTGTTCATTTTACGTCGCTCATATTTCAGATAGCGTATTGGGCTAAGCGGCATCTCAAAGCGCATGAAATGGCAAGTAAAATGCACTATTAAACTTCTAGGGTAGGGCAATCAGTGACCCGATGAGATCATTTTATATTATAGTTAATTTAAGAATTCAGCGAAATTCTATCACATTTGTTCAATTTACGTCGCTCCTATTTCAGATAGCGTATTGGGCTAAGCGGCATCTCAACGCGCATGAAATGGCGAGTGAAATGCACTATTAGACTTCTATGGTAGGGCGAACAGAGACCCGTTTGGATCATTTTACATTAAGGTTAATATAAGGATTCACCAAAATTCTATCACATTTGTTCAATTTACGTCGCTCCCATTCCAGATAGCGTATTGGGCTAAGCGGCATCTCAAAGCGCATGAAATGGCGAGTAAAATGCGCTATTAAACTTCTAGGATAAGGCAAACAGAGACCCGATTAGATCATTTTATATTACGGTTAATATAAGAATTCAGCGTAATTCTATCACATTTGTTCAAGTTACGACGCTCCTATTTCAGATAGCGTACAGGGCTATGCGGCATCTCAAAGCGCATGGAATGGCGAGTAAAATGCACTACTAATCTTCTATGATAGGGCAATCAGAGACCCGAGTAGATCATTTTATATTTTGATTAATATAAGATTTCAGGGAAATTCTATCACATTTGTTCAATTTACGTCGCTCCTATTTCAGATAGCGTATTGGGCTAAGCCGGATCTCAAAGTGCATGAAATGGCGACTAAAATGCGCTATTAAACTTCTAGGGTAGGGCAAACGGAGACCTGATTAGATCATTTTATATTATGGTTAATTTAAGAATTCAGCAAAATTCTATCACATTTGTTCAACTTACGTCGCTCCTATTTCAGATAGCGTACTGGGCTAGGCGGCAACTTAAAGCGCGTGGAATGGCGAGTAAAATGCACTATTAAACTTCTAGGATAGGGCAAACAGATACCCGGTTAGATCATTTTATATTACGGTTAATATAAGAATGCAGCGTAATTCTATCACATTTGTTCAAGTTACGTCGCTCCTATTTCAGATAGCGTACTGGGCTAGGCGGCATCTTAAAGCGCGTGGAATGGCGAGTAAAATGCACTACTAATCTTCTATGATAGGGCAATCAGAGACCCGATTAGATCATTTTATATTTTGTTTAATATAAGATTTCAGGGAAATTCTATCCCATTTGTTCAATTTACGTCGCTCCTATTTCAGATAGCGTATTGGGCTAAGCGGCAACTGAAAGCGCATGAAATGACGAGTGAAATGCACTATTAAACTTCTAGGGTAGGGCGAACAGAGACCCGATTAGATCATTTTACATTAAGGTTAATATAAGAATTCAGGGAAATTCTATCACATTTGTTCAATTTACGTCGCTCCTATTTCAGATAGCGTATTGGGCTACGCGGCATCACAAAGCGCATGAAATGGCGAATAAAATGCACTATTAAACTTCTAGGCTAGGGCGAACAGAGACCCGATTAGATCATTTTACATTCTGGTTAATAAAATAATTCAGCGCAATTCTATCACATTTGTTCAACTTTCGTTGCTCCTATTTCAGATAGCGTATTGGGTTAAGCGGCATCGCAAAGCGCATGAAATGGCGCGTAAAATGCACTATTAAACTTCTAGGGTAGGGCAAACAGAGACCCGATTAGATCATTTTATATTATGGTTAATTTAAGAATTCAGCAAAATTCTATCACATTTGTTCAATTTACGTCGCTCCTATTTCGGATAGCGTACTGGGCTAGGCGGCATCCTAAAGCGCGTGGAGTGGCGAGTAAAATGCACTATTAAACTTGTATGATAGGGCAATCAGAGACGCGATTAGATCATTTTATATTTTGTTTAATACAAGATTTCAGGGAAATTCTATCACATTTGTTCAATTCGTGTCGCTCATATTTCAGATAGCGTATTGGGCTAAGCGGCATCTCAAAGCGCATGAAATGGCGAGTAAAATGCACTATTAAACTTCTAGGGTAGGGCAAACAGAGACCCGATTAGATCATTTTATATTATGGTTAATTTAAGAATTCAGCAAGATTCTATCACATTTGTTGAATTTACGTCGCTCCTATTTCAGATAGCGTACAGGGCTAGGCGGCATCTTAAAGCGCGTGGAATGGCGAGTAAAATGCACTGTTAAACTTCTATGATAGGGCAGTCAGAGACCCGATTAGATCATTTTATATTTTGTTTAATATAAGATTTCAGGGAAATCCTATCACATTTGTTCTATCTACGTCGCTCCTATTTCAATTAGCGTATTGGGCTAACCGGCATCTCAAAGCGCATGAAATGGCGAATAAAATGGACTATTAAACTTCTAGGGTAGGGCAAACGGAGACCCGATTAGATCATTATATATTACGGTTAATATAAGAATTCAGCGTAATTCTATCACATTTGTTGAATTTACGTCGCTCCTATTTCAGATAGCGTACTGGGCTAGCCGGCATCTTAATGCGCGTGGAATGGCGAGTAAAATGCACTATTAAACTTCTATGATAGGGCAATCAGTGAACCGATTAGATCATTTTATATTATCGTTAATTTAAGAATTCAGCGAAATTCTATCACATTTGTTCAATTTACGTCGCTCCTATTTCAGATAGCGTATTGGGCTAAGCGGCATTTCAAAGCGCATGAAATGGCGAGCAAAATGCACTATTAAACTTCTAGGGTAGGGCAAACAGAGACCCGATTAGATCATTTTGTACTATGGTTAATTTAAGAATTCAGCAAAATTCTATCACGTTTGTTCAATTTACGTCGCTCCTATTGCAGATAGCGTATTGGGTTAAGTGGCACCTCAAAGCGCATGAAATTGCGAGTAAAATGCACTATTAAACTTCTAGGATAGGGCAAACAGATACCCGGTTAGATCATTTTATATTACGGTTAATATAAGAATACAGCGTAATTCTATCACATTCGTTCAAGTTACGTCGCTCCTATTTCAGATAGCGTACTGGGCTAGGCGGCATCTTAAAGCGCGTGGAATGGCGAGTAAAATGCACTATTAAACTTCTATGATAGGGCAATCAGAGACGCGATTAGATCATTTTATATTTTGTTTAATACAAGATTTCAGGGAAATTCTATCACATTTGTTCAATTCGTGTCGCTCATATTTCAGGTAGCGTATTGGGCTAAGCGGCATCTCAAAGCGCATGAAATGGCGAGTAAAATGCACTGTTAAACTTCAATGATAGGGCAGTCAGAGACCGGGTTAGATCATTTTATATTTTGTTTAATTGAAGAATTCAGCAAGATTCTATCACATTTGTTGAATTTACGTCGCTCCTATTTCAGATAGCGTAATGGGCTAGGCGGCATCTTAAAGCGCGTGGAATGGTGAGTAAAATGCACTATTAAACTTCTATGATAGGGCAATCAGTGACCTGATTAGATCATTTTATATTATAGTTAATTTAAGAATTCAGCGAAAATTCTATCACATTTGTTCAATTTACGTCGCTCCTATTTCAGATAGCGTATTGGGCTAAGCGGCATCTCAAAGCGCATGAAATGGCGAGTAAAATGCAATACTAAACTTCTAGGATAATGCAAACAGAGACCCGATTAGATCATTTTATATTTTTGTTAATATAAGAATTCAGCGAAATTCTATCACATTTGTTCAATTACGTCGCTCATATTTCCGATTAGCGTATTGGGCTAAGCGGCATCTCAAAGCGCATGAAATGGCGAGTAAAATGCACTTTTAAACTTCTAGGGTAGGGCAATCAGTGACCCGATTAGATCATTTTATATTATAGTTAATTTAAGAAATCAGCGATATTCTATCACATTTGTTTCAATTTACGTCGCTCCTATTTCAGATAGCGTATTGGGCTAAGCGGCATCTCAAAGCGCTTGTAATGGCGAGTAAAATGCACTATTAAACTTCTAGGGTAGGGCAAACAGAGACCCGATTAGATCATTTTGTACTATGGTTAATTTAAGAACTCAGCAAAATTCTATCACGTTTGTTCAATTTACGTCGCTCCTATTGCAGATAGCGTATTGGGTTAAGCGGCACCTCAAAGCGCATGAAATTGCGAGTAAAATGCACTATTAAACTTCTAGGGTAGAGCAAACAGGGACCCGATTAGATCATTTTATATTATGGTTAATATAAGAATTCAGCGAAATTCTATCACATTTGTTCATTTTACGTCGCTCATATTTCAGATAGCGTATTGGGCTAAGCGGCATCTCAAAGCGCATGAAATGGCAAGTAAAATGCACTATTAAACTTCTAGGGTAGGGCAATCAGTGACCCGATGAGATCATTTTATATTATAGTTAATTTAAGAATTCAGCGAAATTCTATCACATTTGTTCAATTTACGTCGCTCCTATTTCAGATAGCGTATTGGGCTAGGCGGCATCTTAAAGCGCGTGGAATGGCGAGTAAAATGCACTATTAAACTCCTAGGGTAGGGCAAACAGAGACCCTATTAGATCACTTTATATTATGGTTAATTTAAGAATTCAGCGAAATTCTATCACATTTGTTCCATTTACGTCGCTCCAATTTCAGATAGCGTATTTGGCTAAGCAGCATCTCAAAGCGCATGAAATGGCGAATAAAATGCACTATTAAACTTCTAGGCTAGGGCGAACAGAGACCCGAGCAGATCATTTTACATTATGGTTAATAAAAGAATTCAGCGTAATTCTATCACATTTGTTCAACTTACGTCGCTCCTATTTCAGATAGCGTATTGGGCTAAGCGGCATCTCAACGCGCATGAAATGGCGAGTGAAATGCACTATTAGACTTCTATGGTAGGGCGAACAGAGACCCGTTTGGATCATTTTACATTAAGGTTAATATAAGGATTCACGAAAATTCTATCACATTTGTTCAATTTACGTCGCTCCCATTCCAGATAGCGTATTGGGCTAAGCGGCATCTCAAAGCGCATGAAATGGCGAGTAAAATGCGCTATTAAACTTCTAGGATAAGGCAAACAGAGACCCGATTAGATCATTTTATATTACGGTTAATATAAGAATTCAGCGTAATTCTATCACATTTGTTCAACTTACGTCGCTCCTATTTCAGATAGCGTACTGGGCTAGGCGGCAACTTAAAGCGCGTGGAATGGCGAGTAAAATGCACTATTAAAGTTCTAGGGTAGGGCAAACGGAGACCCGATTATATCATTTTATATTATGGTTAATTTAAGAATTCAGCAAAATTCTATCACATTTGTTCAACTTTCGTCGCTCCTATTTCAGATAGCGTATTGAGCTAAGCGGCATCTCGAAGCGCATGAAATGGCGAGTATAATGCACTATTAAACTTCTAGGATAGGGCAAACAGATACCCGGTTTGATCATTTTATATTACGGTTAATATAAGAATGCAGCGTAATTCTATCACATTTGTTCAAGTTACGTCGCTCCTATTTCAGATAGCGTACTGGGCTAGGCGGCATCTTAAAGCGCGCGGAATGGCGAGTAAAATGCACTACTAATCTTCTATGATAGGGCAATCAGAGACCCGATTAGATCATTTTATATTTTGTTTAATATAAGATTTCAGGGAAATTCTATCCCATTTGTTCAATTTACGTCGCTCCTATTTCAGATAGCGTATTGGGCTAAGCGGCAACTGAAAGCGCATGAAATGACGAGTGAAATGCACTATTAAACTTCTAGGGTAGGGCGAACAGAGACCCGATTAGATCATTTTACATTAAGGTTAATATAAGAATTCAGGGAAATTCTATCACATTTGTTGAATTTACGTCGCTCCTATTTCAGATAGCGTACAGGGCTAGGCGGCATCTTAAAGCGCGTGGAATGGCGAGTAAAATGCACTGTTAAACTTCTATGATAGGGCAGTCAGAGACCCGATTAGATCATTTTATATTTTGTTTAATATAAGATTTCAGGGAAATCCTATCACATTTGTTCTATCTACGTCGCTCCTATTTCAGTTAGCGTATTGGGCTAACCGGCATCTCAAAGCGCATGAAATGGCGAATAAAATGGACTATTAAACTTCTAGGGTAGGGCAAACGGAGACCCGATTAGATCATTATATATTACGGTTAATTTAAGAATTGAGCGAAATTCTATCACATTCGTTCAATTTAGGTCGCTCCTATTTCAGATAGCGTACTGGGCTAGCCGGCATCTTAAAGCGCGTGGAATGGCGAGTAAAATGCATTATTAAACTTGTACGATAGGGCAATCAGAGACGCGATTAGATCATTTTATATTTTGTTTAATATAAGATTTCAGGGAAATTCTATCACATTTGTTCAATTTACGTCGCTCCTATTTCAGATAGCGTATTGGGCTAAGCGGCAACTGAAAGCGCATGAAATGACGAGTGAAATGCACTATTAAACTTCTAGGGTAGGGCGAACAGAGACCCGATTAGATCATTTTATATTATGGTTAATATAAGAATTCAGGGAAATTCTATCACATTTGTTCAATTCGTGTCGCTCATATTTCAGATAGCGTATTGGGCTAACCGGCATCTCAAAGCGCATGAAATGGCGAGTAAAATGCACTATTAAACTCCTAGGGTAGGGCAAACAGAGACCCTATTAGATCATTTTATATTATGGTTAATTTAAGAATTCAGCGAAATTCTATCACATTTGTTCCATTTACGTCGCTCCAATTTCAGATAGCGTATTTGGCTAAGCGGCATCTCAAAGCGCATGAAATGGCGAATAATATGCACTATTAAACTTCTAGGCTAGGGCGAACAGAGACCCGAGCAGATCATTTTACATTATGGTTAATATAAGAATTCACGAAAATTCTATCACATTTGTTCAATTTACGTCGCTCCTATTCCAGATAGCGTATTGGGCTAAGCGGCATCTCAAAGCGCATGGAATGGCGAGTAAAATGCACTACTAATCTTCTATGATAGGGCAATCAGAGACCCGAGTAGATCATTTTATATTTTGTTTAATATAAGATTTCAGGGAAATAGTATCACATTTGTTCAACTTACGTCGCTCCTATTTCAGATAGCGTACTGGGCTAGGCGGCAACTTAAAGCGCGTGGAATGGCGAGTAAAATGCACTACTAAACTTCTATGATAGGGCAATCAGAGACCCGATTAGATCATTTTATATTTTGTTTAATATAAGATTTCAGGGAAATAGTATCACATTTGTTCAATTTACGCCGCTCCTATTCCAGATAGCGTATTCGGCTAAGCGGCATCTCAAAGCGCATGAAATGACGAGTAAAATGCACTATTAAACTTCTAGGGTAGGGCAAGCAGAGACCCGATTAGATCATTTTATATTATGGTTAATTTAAGAATTCAGCAAAATTCTATCACATTCGTTCAATTTAGGTCGCTCCTATTTCAGATAGCGTATTGGGCTAAGCGGCATCTCAAAGCGCATGAAATGTCGAGTGAAATGCACTATACGACTTCTATGGTAGGGCGAACAGAGACCAGATTAGATCATTTTACATTCTGGTTAATAAAATAATTCAGCGAAATTCTATCACATTTGTTCAACCTTCGTCGCTCGTATTTCAGATAGCGTATTGAGCTAAGCGGCATCTCGAAGCGCATGAAATGGCGAGTATAATGTACTATTTAACTTCTAGGATAAGGCAAACAGATACCCGACTAGATCATTTTATATTACGGTTAATATAAGAATGCAACGTAATTCTATCACATTCGTTCAAGTTACGTCGCTCCTATTTCAGATAGCGTACTGGGCTAGGCGGCATCTTAAAGCGCGTGGAATGGCGAGTAAAATGCACTACTAATCTTCTATGATAGGGCAATCAGAGACCCGATTAGATCATTTTATATTTTGTTTTATATAAGATTTCAGGGAAATTCTATCACATTTGTTCAATTTACGTCGCTCCTATTTCAGATAGCGTATTGGGCTAAGCGGCAACTGAAAGCGCATGAAATGACGAGTGAAATGCACTATTAAACTTCTAGGGTAGGGCGAACAGAGACCCGATTAGATCATTTTACATTAAGGTTAATATAAGAATTCAGGGAAATTCTATCACATTTGTTCAATTTACGTCGCTCCTATTTCAGATAGCGTATTGGGCTACGCGGCATCACAAAGCGCATGAAATGGCGAACAAAATGCACTATTAAACTTCTAGACTAGGGCGAACAGAGAACCGATTATATCATTTTACATTCTGGTTAATAAAATAATTCAGCGTAATTCTATCACATTTGTTCAACTTTCGTTGCTCCTATTTCAGATAGCGTATTGGGTTAAGCGGCTTCGCAAAGCGCATGAAATGGCGCGTAAAATGCACTATTAAACTTCTAGGGTAGGGCAAACAGAGACCCGATTAGATCATTTTATATTATGGTTAATTTAAGAATTCAGCAAAATTCTATCACATTTGTTCAATTTACGTCGCTCCTATTTCGGATAGCGTACTGGGCTAGGCGGCATCCTAAAGCGCGTGGAGTGGCGAGTAAAATGCACTATTAAACTTGTATGATAGGGCAATCAGAGACGCGATTAAATCATTTTATATTTTGTTTAATACAAGATTTCAGGGAAATTCTATCACATTTGTTCAATTCGTGTCGCTCATATTTCAGATAGCGTATTGGGCTAAGCGGCATCTCAAAGCGCATGAAATGGCGAGTAAAATGCGCTATTAAACTCCTAGGGTAGGGCAAACAGAGACCCGATTAGATCATTTTATATTATGGTTAATTTAAGAATTCAGCAAGATTCTATCACATTTGTTGAATTTACGTCGCTCCTATTTCAGATAGCGTACAGCGCTAGGCGGCATCTTAAAGCGCGTGGAATGGCGAGTAAAATGCACTGTTAAACTTCTATGATAGGGCAGTCAGAGACCCGATTAGATCATTTTATATTTTGTTTAATATAAGATTTCAGGGAAATCCGATCACATTTGTTCTATCTACGTCGCTCCTATTTCAGTTAGCGTATTGGGCTAACCGGCATCTCAAAGCGCATGAAATGGCGAATAAAATGGACTATTAAACTTCTAGGGTAGGGCAAACGGAGACCCGATTAGATCATTATATATTACGGTTAATATAAGAATTCAGCGTAATTCTATCACATTTCTTCAAATTACGTCGCTCCTATTTCAGATAGCGTACTGGGCTAGCCGGCATCTTAAAGCGCGTGGAATGGCGAGTAAAATGCACTATTAAACTTGTACGATAGGGCAATCAGAGACGCGATTAGATCATTTTATATTTTGTTTAATATAAGATTTCAGGGAAATTCTATCACATTTGTTCAATTTACGTCGCTCCTATTTCAGATAGCGTATTGGGCTAAGCGGCAACTGAAAGCGCATGAAATGACGAGTGAAATGCACTATTAAACTTCTAGGGTAGGGCGAACAGAGACCCGATTAGATCATTTTACATTCTGGTTAATAAAATAATTCAGCGAAATTCTATCACATTTGTTCAACTTTCGTCGCTCCTATTTCAGATAGCGTATTGAGCTAAGCGGCATCTCGAAGCGCATGAAATGGCGAGTATAATGCACTATTAAACTTCTAGGATAGGGCAAACAGATACCCGATTTGATCATTTTATATTTTGTTTAATATAAGATTTCAGGAAAATTTTATCACATTTGTTCAATTTACGTCGCTCCTATTTCAGATAGCGAATTCGGCTAAGCGGCCTCTCAAAGCGCATGAAATGGCGAATAAAATGCACTATTAAACTTCTAGGCTAGGGCGAACAGAGACCCGATTAGATCATTTTACATTCTGGTTAATAAAATAATTCAGCGAAATTCTATCACATTTGTTCAACTTTCGTTGCTCCTATTTCAGATAGCGTATTGGGTTAAGCGGCATCTCAAAGCGCATGAAATGGCGCGTAAAATGCACTATTAAACTTCTAGGGTAGGGCAAACAGAGACCCGATTAGATCATTTTATATTATGGTTAATTTAAGAATTCAGCAAAATTCTATCACATTTGTTCAACTTACGTCGCTCCTATTTCAGATAGCGTACTGGGCTAGGCGGCAACTTAAAGCGCGTGGAATGGCGAGTAAAATGCACTACTAAACTTCTATGATAGGGCAATCAGAGACCCGATTAGATCATTTTATATTTTGTTTAATATAAGATTTCAGGGAAATAGTATCACATTTGTTCAATTTACGCCGCTCCTATTCCAGATAGCGTATTCGGCTAAGCGGCATCTCAAAGCGCATGAAATGACGAGTAAAATGCACTATTAAACTTCTAGGGTAGGGCAAGCAGAGACCCGATTAGATCATTTTATATTATGGTTAATTTAAGAATTCAGCAAAATTCTATCACATTCGTTCAATTTAGGTCGCTCCTATTTCAGATAGCGTATTGGGCTAAGCGGCATCTCAAAGCGCATGAAATGTCGAGTGAAATGCACTATAAGACTTCTATGGTAGGGCGAACAGAGACCAGATTAGATCATTTTACATTCTGGTTAATAAAATAATTCAGCGAAATTCTATCACATTTGTTCAACCTTCGTCGCTCGTATTTCAGATAGCGTATTGAGCTAAGCGGCATCTCGAAGCGCATGAAATGGCGAGTATAATGTACTATTTAACTTCTAGGATAAGGCAAACAGATACCCGATTAGATCATTTTATATTACGGTTAATATAAGAATGCAACGTAATTCTATCACATTCGTTCAAGTTACGTCACTCCTATTTCAGATAGCGTACTGGGCTAGGCGGCATCTTAAAGCGCGTGGAATGGCGAGTAAAATGCACTATTAAACTTCTAGGCTAGGGCGAACAGAGACCCGATTAGATCATTTTACATTCTGGTTAATAAAATAATTCAGCGAAATTCTATCACATTTGTTCAACTTTCGTTGCTCCTATTTCAGATAGCGTATTGGGTTAAGCGGCATCGCAAAGCGCATGAAATGGCGCGTAAAATGCACTATTAAACTTCTAGGGTAGGGCAAACAGAGACCCGATTAGATCATTTTATATTATGGTTAATTTAAGAATTCAGCAAAATTCTATCACATTTGTTCAATTTACGTCGCTCCTATTTCGGATAGCGTACTGGGCTAGGCGGCATCCTAAAGCGCGTGGAGTGGCGAGTAAAATGCACTATTAAACTTGTATGATAGGGCAATCAGAGACGCGATTAGATCATTTTATATTTTGTTTAATACAAGATTTCAGGGAAATTCTATCACATTTGTTCAATTCGTGTCGCTCATATTTCAGATAGCGTATTGGGCTAAGCGGCATCTCAAAGCGCATGAAATGGCGAGTAAAATGCACTATTAAACTCCTAGGGTAGGGCAAACAGAGACCCGATTAGATCATTTTATATTATGGTTAATTTAAGAATTCAGCAAGATTCTATCACATTTGTTGAATTTACGTCGCTCCTATTTCAGATAGCGTACAGGGCTAGGCGGCATCTTAAAGCGCGTGGAATGGCGAGTAAAATGCACTGTTAAACTTCTATGATAGGGCAGTCAGAGACCCGATTAGATCATTTTATATTTTGTTTAATATAAGATTTCAGGGAAATCCTATCACATTTGTTCTATCTACGTCGCTCCTATTTCAATTAGCGTATTGGGCTAACCGGCATCTCAAAGCGCATGAAATGGCGAATAAAATGGACTATTAAACTTCTAGGGTAGGGCAAACGGAGACCCGATTAGATCATTATATATTACGGTTAATATAAGAATTCAGCGTAATTCTATCACATTTGTTGAATTTACGTCGCTCCTATTTCAGATAGCGTACTGGGCTTGCCGGCATCTTAATGCGCGTGGAATGGCGAGTAAAATGCACTATTAAACTTCTATGATAGGGCAATCAGTGACCCGATTAGATCATTTTATATTATCGTTAATTTAAGAATTCAGCGAAATTCTATCACATTTGTTCAATTTACGTCGCTCCTATTTCAGATAGCGTATTGGGCTAAGCGGCATCTCAAAGCGCATGAAATGGCGAGTAAAATGCACTATTAAACTTCTAGGGTAGGGCAAACAGAGACCCGATTAGATCATTTTGTACTATGGTTAATTTAAGAATTCAGCAAAATTCTATCACGTTTGTTCAATTTACGTCGCTCCTATTGCAGATAGCGTATTGGGTTAAGCGGCACCTCAAAGCGCATGAAATTGCGAGTAAAATGCACTATTAAACTTCTAGGATAGGGCAAACAGATACCCGGTTAGATCATTTTATATTACGGTTAATATAAGAATGCAGCGTAATTCTATCACATTCGTTCAAGTTACGTCGCTCCTATTTCAGATAGCGTACTGGGCTAGGCGGCATCTTAAAGCGCGTGGAATGGCGAGTAAAATGCACTATTAAACTTCTATGATAGGGCAATCAGAGACGCGATTAGATCATTTTATATTTTGTTTAATACAAGATTTCAGGGAAATTCTATCACATTTGTTCAATTCGTGTCGCTCATATTTCAGATAGCGTATTGGGCTAAGCGGCATCTCAAAGCGCATGAAATGGCGAGTAAAATGCACTGTTAAACTTCAATGATAGGGCAGTCAGAGACCCGGTTAGATCATTTTATATTTTGTTTAATTGAAGAATTCAGCAAGATTCTATCACATTTGTTGAATTTACGTCGCTCCTATTTCAGATAGCGTAATGGGCTAGGCGGCATCTTAAAGCGCGTGGAATGGTGAGTAAAATGCACTATTAAACTTCTATGATAGGGCAATCAGTGACCTGATTAGATCATTTTATATTATAGTTAATTTAAGAATTCAGCGAAATTCTATCACATTTGTTCAATTTACGTCGCTCCTATTTCAGATAGCGTATTGGGCTAAGCGGCATCTCAAAGCGCATGAAATGGCGAGTAAAATGCAATACTAAACTTCTAGGATAATGCAAACAGAGACCCGATTAGATCATTTTATATTTTTGTTAATATAAGAATTCAGCGAAATTCTATCACATTTGTTCAATTTACGTCGCTCATATTTCCGATAGCGTATTGGGCTAAGCGGCATCTCAAAGCGCATGAAATGGCGAGTAAAATGCACTTTTAAACTTCTAGGGTAGGGCAATCAGTGACCCGATTAGATCATTTTATATTATAGTTAATTTAAGAATTCAGCGATATTCTATCACATTTGTTCAATTTACGTCGCTCCTATTTCAGATAGCGTATTGGGCTAAGCGGCATCTCAAAGCGCATGAAATGGCGAGCAAAATGCACTATTAAACTTCTAGGGTAGGGCAAACAGAGACCCGATTAGATCATTTTGTACTATGGTTAATTTAAGAACTCAGCAAAATTCTATCACGTTTGTTCAATTTACGTCGCTCCTATTGCAGATAGCGTATTGGGTTAAGCGGCACCTCAAAGCGCATGAAATTGCGAGTAAAATGCACTATTAAACTTCTAGGGTAGAGCAAACAGGGACCCGATTAGATCATTTTATATTATGGTTAATATAAGAATTCAGCGAAATTCTATCACATTTGTTCATTTTACGTCGCTCATATTTCAGATAGCGTATTGGGCTAAGCGGCATCTCAAAGCGCATGAAATGGCAAGTAAAATGCACTATTAAACTTCTAGGGTAGGGCAATCAGTGACCCGATGAGATCATTTTATATTATAGTTAATTTAAGAATTCAGCGAAATTCTATCACATTTGTTCAATTTACGTCGCTCATATTTCCGATAGCGTATTGGGCTAAGCGGCATCTCAAAGCGCATGAAATGGCGAGTAAAATGCACTTTTAAACTTCTAGGGTAGGGCAATCAGTGACCCGATTAGATCATTTTATATTATAGTTAATTTAAGAATTCAGCGATATTCTATCACATTTGTTCAATTTACGTCGCTCCTATTTCAGATAGCGTATTGGGCTAAGCGGCATCTCAAAGCGCATGAAATGGCGAGCAAAATGCACTATTAAACTTCTAGGGTAGGGCAAACAGAGACCCGATTAGATCATTTTGTACTATGGTTAATTTAAGAACTCAGCAAAATTCTATCACGTTTGTTCAATTTACGTCGCTCCTATTGCAGATAGCGTATTGGGTTAAGCGGCACCTCAAAGCGCATGAAATTGCGAGTAAAATGCACTATTAAACTTCTAGGGTAGAGCAAACAGGGACCCGATTAGATCATTTTATATTATGGTTAATATAAGAATTCAGCGAAATTCTATCACATTTGTTCATTTTACGTCGCTCATATTTCAGATAGCGTATTGGGCTAAGCGGCATCTCAAAGCGCATGAAATGGCAAGTAAAATGCACTATTAAACTTCTAGGGTAGGGCAATCAGTGACCCGATGAGATCATTTTATATTATAGTTAATTTAAGAATTCAGCGAAATTCTATCACATTTGTTCAATTTACGTCGCTCCTATTTCAGATAGCGTATTGGGCTAGGCGGCATCTTAAAGCGCGTGGAATGGCGAGTAAAATGCACTATTAAACTCCTAGGGTAGGGCAAACAGAGACCCTATTAGATCACTTTATATTATGGTTAATTTAAGAATTCAGCGAAATTCTATCACATTTGTTCCATTTACGTCGCTCCAATTTCAGATAGCGTATTTGGCTAAGCGGCATCTCAAAGCGCATGAAATGGCGAATAAAATGCACTATTAAACTTCTAGGCTAGGGCGAACAGAGACCCGAGCAGATCATTTTACATTATGGTTAATAAAAGAATTCAGCGTAATTCTATCACATTTGTTCAACTTACGTCGCTCCTATTTCAGATAGCGTATTGGGCTAAGCGGCATCTCAACGCGCATGAAATGGCGAGTGAAATGCACTATTAGACTTCTATGGTAGGGCGAACAGAGACCCGTTTGGATCATTTTACATTAAGGTTAATATAAGGATTCACGAAAATTCTATCACATTTGTTCAATTTACGTCGCTCCCATTCCAGATAGCGTATTGGGCTAAGCGGCATCTCAAAGCGCATGAAATGGCGGGTAAAATGCGCTATTAAACTTCTAGGATAAGGCAAACAGAGACCCGATTAGATCATTTTATATTACGGTTAATATAAGAATTCAGCGTAATTCTATCACATTTGTTCAACTTACGTCGCTCCTATTTCAGATAGCGTACTGGGCTAGGCGGCAACTTAAAGCGCGTGGAATGGCGAGTAAAATGCATCATTAAACTTGTACGATAGGGCAATCAGAGACGCGATTAGATCATTTTATATTTTGTTTAATATAAGATTTCAGGGAAATTCTATCACATTTGTTCAATTTACGTCGCTCCTATTTCAGATAGCGTATTGGGCTAAGCGGCAACTGAAAGCGCATGAAATGACGAGTGAAATGCACTATTAAACTTCTAGGGTAGGGCGAACAGAGACCCGATTAGATCATTTTACATTAAGGTTAATATAAGAATTCAGGGAAATTCTATCACATTTGTTGAATTTACGTCGCTCCTATTTCAGATAGCGTACAGGGCTAGGCGGCATCTTAAAGCGCGTGGAATGGCGAGTAAAATGCACTGTTAAACTTCTATGATAGGGCAGTCAGAGACCCGATTAGATCATTTTATATTTTGTTTAATATAAGATTTCAGGGAAATCCTATCACATTTGTTCTATCTACGTCGCTCCTATTTCAGTTAGCGTATTGGGCTAACCGGCATCTCAAAGCGCATGAAATGGCGAATAAAATGGACTATTAAACTTCTAGGGTAGGGCAAACGGAGACCCGATTAGATCATTATATATTACGGTTAATTTAAGAATTGAGCGAAATTCTATCACATTCGTTCAATTTAGGTCGCTCCTATTTCAGATAGCGTACTGGGCTAGCCGGCATCTTAAAGCGCGTGGAATGGCGAGTAAAATGCATTATTAAACTTGTACGATAGGGCAATCAGAGACGCGATTAGATAATTTTATATTTTGTTTAATATAAGATTTCAGGGAAATTCTATCACATTTGTTCAATTTACGTCGCTCCTATTTCAGATAGCGTATTGGGCTAAGCGGCAACTGAAAGCGCATGAAATGACGAGTGAAATGCACTATTAAACTTCTAGGGTAGGGCGAACAGAGACCCGATTAGATCATTTTACATTAAGGTTAATATAAGAATTCAGGGAAATTCTATCACATTTGTTCAATTCGTGTCGCTCATATTTCAGATAGCGTATTGGGCTAACCGGCATCTCAAAGCGCATGAAATGGCGAGTAAAATGCACTATTAAACTCCTAGGGTAGGGCAAACAGAGACCCTATTAGATCATTTTATATTATGGTTAATTTAAGAATTCAGCGAAATTCTATCACATTTGTTCCATTTACGTCGCTCCAATTTCAGATAGCGTATTGGGCTAAGCGGCATCTCAAAGCGCATGAAATGGCGAATAAAATGCACTATTAAACTTCTAGGCTAGGGCGAACAGAGACCCGAGCAGATCATTTTACATTATGGTTAATATAAGAATTCACGGAAATTCTATCACATTTGTTCAATTTACGTCGCTCCTATTCCAGATAGCGTATTGGGCTAAGCGGCATCTCAAAGCGCATGGAATGGCGAGTAAAATGCACTACTAATCTTCTATGATAGGGCAATCAGAGACCCGAGTAGATCATTTTATATTTTGATTAATATAAGATTTCAGGGAAATTCTATCACATTTGTTCAATTTACGTCGCTCCTATTTCAGATAGCGTATTGGGCTAAGCCGGATCTCAAAGTGCATGAAATGGCGACTAAAATGCACTATTAAACTTCTAGGGTAGGGCAAACGGAGACCCGATTAGATCATTTTATATTATGGTTAATTTAAGAATTCAGCAAAATTCTATCACATTTGTTCAACTTACGTCGCTCCTATTTCAGATAGCGTACTGGGCTAGGCGGCAACTTAAAGCGCGTGGAATGGCGAGTAAAATGCACTACTAAACTTCTATGATAGGGCAATCAGAGACCCGATTAGATCATTTTATATTTTGTTTAATATAAGATTTCAGGGAAATAGTATCACATTTGTTCAATTTACGCCGCTCCTATTCCAGATAGCGTATTCGGCTAAGCGGCATCTCAAAGCGCATGAAATGACGAGTAAAATGCACTATTAAACTTCTAGGGTAGGGCAAGCAGAGACCCGATTAGATCATTTTATATTATGGTTAATTTAAGAATTCAGCAAAATTCTATCACATTCGTTCAATTTAGGTCGCTCCTATTTCAGATAGCGTATTGGGCTAAGCGGCATCTCAAAGCGCATGAAATGTCGAGTGAAATGCACTATAAGACTTCTATGGTAGGGCGAACAGAGACCAGATTAGATCATTTTACATTCTGGTTAATAAAATAATTCAGCGAAATTCTATCACGTTTGTTCAACCTTCGTCGCTCGTATTTCAGATAGCGTATTGAGCTAAGCGGCATCTCGAAGCGCATGAAATGGCGAGTATAATGTACTATTTAACTTCTAGGATAAGGCAAACAGATACCCGATTAGATCATTTTATATTACGGTTAATATAAGAATGCAACGTAATTCTATCACATTCGTTCAAGTTACGTCGCTCCTATTTCAGATAGCGTACTGGGCTAGGCGGCATCTTAAAGCGCGTGGAATGGCGAGTAAAATGCACTACTAATCTTCTATGATAGGGCAATCAGAGACCCGATTAGATCATTTTATATTTTGTTTTATATAAGATTTCAGGGAAATTCTATCACATTTGTTCAATTTACGTCGCTCCTATTTCAGATAGCGTATTGGGCTAAGCGGCAACTGAAAGCGCATGAAATGACGAGTGAAATGCACTATTAAACTTCTAGGGTAGGGCGAACAGAGACCCGATTAGATCATTTTACATTAAGGTTAATATAAGAATTCAGGGAAATTCTATCACATTTGTTCAATTCGTGTCGCTCATATTTCAGATAGCGTATTGGGCTAAGCGGCATCTCAAAGCGCATGAAATGGCGAGTAAAATGCACTATTAAACTCCTAGGGTAGGGCAAACAGAGACCCTGATTAGATCATTTTATATTATGGTTAATTTAAGAATTCAGCAAGATTCTATCACATTTGTTGAATTTACGTCGCTCCTATTTCAGATAGCGTACAGCGCTAGGCGGCATCTTAAAGCGCGTGGAATGGCGAGTAAAATGCACTGTTAAACTTCTATGATAGGGCAGTCAGAGACCCGATTAGATCATTTTATATTTTGTTTAATATAAGATTTCAGGGAAATCCGATCACATTTGTTCTATCTACGTCGCTCCTATTTCAGTTAGCGTATTGGGCTAACCGGCATCTCAAAGCGCATGAAATGGCGAATAAAATGGACTATTAAACTTCTAGGGTAGGGCAAACGGAGACCCGATTAGATCATTATATATTACGGTTAATATAAGAATTCAGCGTAATTCTATCACATTTGTTGAATTTACGTCGCTCCTATTTCAGATAGCGTACTGGGCTAGCCGGCATCTTAATGCGCGTGGAATGGCGAGTAAAATGCACTATTAAACTTCTATGATAGGGCAATCAGTGACCCGATTAGATCATTTTATATTATGGTTAATTTAAGAATTCAGCGAAATTCTATCACATTTGTTCAATTTACGTCGCTCCTATTTCAGATAGCGTATTGGGCTAAGCGGCAACTGAAAGCGCATGAAATGACGAGTGAAATGCACTATTAAACTTCTAGGGTAGGGCGAACAGAGACCCGATTAGATCATTTTACATTAAGGTTAATATAAGAATTCAGGGAAATTCTATCACATTTGTTCAATTCGTGTCGCTCATATTTCAGATAGCGTATTGGGCTAAGCGGCATCTCAAAGCGCATGAAATGGCGAGTAAAATGCACTATTAAACTTCTAGGCTAGGGCGAACAGAGACCCGATTAGATCATTTTACATTCTGGTTAATAAAATAATTCAGCGAAATTCTATCACATTTGTTCAACTTTCGTCGCTCCTATTTCAGATAGCGTATTGAGCTAAGCGGCATCTCGAAGCGCATGAAATGGCGAGTATAATGCACTATTAAACTTCTAGGATAGGGCAAACAGATACCCGATTTGATCATTTTATATTTTGTTTAATATAAGATTTCAGGAAAATTTTATCACATTTGTTCAATTTACGTCGCTCCTATTTCAGATAGCGAATTCGGCTAAGCGGCCTCTCAAAGCGCATGAAATGGCGAATAAAATGCACTATTAAACTTCTAGGCTAGGGCGAACAGAGACCCGATTAGATCATTTTACATTCTGGTTAATAAAATAATTCAGCGAAATTCTATCACATTTGTTCAACTTTCGTTGCTCCTATTTCAGATAGCGTATTGGGTTAAGCGGCATCTCAAAGCGCATGAAATGGCGCGTAAAATGCACTATTAAACTTCTAGGGTAGGGCAAACAGAGACCCGATTAGATCATTTTATATTATGGTTAATTTAAGAATTCAGCAAAATTCTATCACATTTGTTCAACTTACGTCGCTCCTATTTCAGATAGCGTACTGGGCTAGGCGGCAACTTAAAGCGCGTGGAATGGCGAGTAAAATGCACTACTAAACTTCTATGATAGGGCAATCAGAGACCCGATTAGATCATTTTATATTTTGTTTAATATAAGATTTCAGGGAAATAGTATCACATTTGTTCAATTTACGCCGCTCCTATTCCAGATAGCGTATTCGGCTAAGCGGCATCTCAAAGCGCATGAAATGACGAGTAAAATGCACTATTAAACTTCTAGGGTAGGGCAAGCAGAGACCCGATTAGATCATTTTATATTATGGTTAATTTAAGAATTCAGCAAAATGCTATCACATTCGTTCAATTTAGGTCGCTCCTATTTCAGATAGCGTATTGGGCTAAGCGGCATCTCAAAGCGCATGAAATGTCGAGTGAAATGCACTATAAGACTTCTATGGTAGGGCGAACAGAGACCAGATTAGATCATTTTACATTCTGGTTAATAAAATAATTCAGCGAAATTCTATCACATTTGTTCAACCTTCGTCGCTCGTATTTCAGATAGCGTATTGAGCTAAGCGGCATCTCGAAGCGCATGAAATGGCGAGTATAATGTACTATTTAACTTCTAGGATAAGGCAAACAGATACCCGATTAGATCATTTTATATTACGGTTAATATAAGAATGCAACGTAATTCTATCACATTCGTTCAAGTTACGTCGCTCCTATTTCAGATAGCGTACTGGGCTAGGCGGCATCTTAAAGCGCGTGGAATGGCGAGTAAAATGCACTACTAATCTTCAATGATAGGGCAATCAGAGACCCGATTAGATCATTTTATATTTTGTTTTATATAAGATTTCAGGGAAATTCTATCACATTTGTTCAATTTACGTCGCTCCTATTTCAGATAGCGTATTGGGCTAAGCGGCAACTGAAAGCGCATGAAATGACGAGTGAAATGCACTATTAAACTTCTAGGGTAGGGCGAACAGAGACCCGATTAGATCATTTTACATTAAGGTTAATATAAGAATTCAGGGAAATTCTATCACATTTGTTCAATTTACGTCGCTCCTATTTCAGATAGCGTATTGGGCTACGCGGCATCACAAAGCGCATGAAATGGCGAACAAAATGCACTATTAAACTTCTAGACTAGGGCGAACAGAGAACCGATTATATCATTTTACATTCTGGTTAATAAAATAATTCAGCGTAATTCTATCACATTTGTTCAACTTTCGTTGCTCCTATTTCAGATAGCGTATTGGGTTAAGCGGCTTCGCAAAGCGCATGAAATGGCGCGTAAAATGCACTATTAAACTTCTAGGGTAGGGCAAACAGAGACCCGATTAGATCATTTTATATTATGGTTAATTTAAGAATTCAGCAAAATTCTATCACATTTGTTCAATTTACGTCGCTCCTATTTCGGATAGCGTACTGGGCTAGGCGGCATCCTAAAGCGCGTGGAGTGGCGAGTAAAATGCACTATTAAACTTGTATGATAGGGCAATCAGAGACGCGATTAAATCATTTTATATTTTGTTTAATACAAGATTTCAGGGAAATTCTATCACATTTGTTCAATTCGTGTCGCTCATATTTCAGATAGCGTATTGGGCTAAGCGGCATCTCAAAGCGCATGAAATGGCGAGTAAAATGCGCTATTAAACTCCTAGGGTAGGGCAAACAGAGACCCGATTAGATCATTTTATATTATGGTTAATTTAAGAATTCAGCAAGATTCTATCACATTTGTTGAATTTACGTCGCTCCTATTTCAGATAGCGTACAGCGCTAGGCGGCATCTTAAAGCGCGTGGAATGGCGAGTAAAATGCACTGTTAAACTTCTATGATAGGGCAGTCAGAGACCCGATTAGATCATTTTATATTTTGTTTAATATAAGATTTCAGGGAAATCCGATCACATTTGTTCTATCTACGTCGCTCCTATTTCAGTTAGCGTATTGGGCTAACCGGCATCTCAAAGCGCATGAAATGGCGAATAAAATGGACTATTAAACTTCTAGGGTAGGGCAAACGGAGACCCGATTAGATCATTATATATTACGGTTAATATAAGAATTCAGCGTAATTCTATCACATTTCTTCAAATTACGTCGCTCCTATTTCAGATAGCGTACTGGGCTAGCCGGCATCTTAAAGCGCGTGGAATGGCGAGTAAAATGCACTATTAAACTTGTACGATAGGGCAATCAGAGACGCGATTAGATCATTTTATATTTTGTTTAATATAAGATTTCAGGGAAATTCTATCACATTTGTTCAATTTACGTCGCTCCTATTTCAGATAGCGTATTGGGCTAAGCGGCAACTGAAAGCGCATGAAATGACGAGTGAAATGCACTATTAAACTTCTAGGGTAGGGCGAACAGAGACCCGATTAGATCATTTTACATTCTGGTTAATAAAATAATTCAGCGAAATTCTATCACATTTGTTCAACTTTCGTCGCTCCTATTTCAGATAGCGTATTGAGCTAAGCGGCATCTCGAAGCGCATGAAATGGCGAGTATAATGCACTATTAAACTTCTAGGATAGGGCAAACAGATACCCGATTTGATCATTTTATATTTTGTTTAATATAAGATTTCAGGAAAATTTTATCACATTTGTTCAATTTACGTCGCTCATATTTCAGATAGCGAATTCGGCTAAGCGGCCTCTCAAAGCGCATGAAATGGCGAATAAAATGCACTATTAAACTTCTAGGCTAGGGCGAACAGAGACCCGATTAGATCATTTTACATTCTGGTTAATAAAATAATTCAGCGAAATTCTATCACATTTGTTCAACTTTCGTTGCTCCTATTTCAGATAGCGTATTGGGTTAAGCGGCATCTCAAAGCGCATGAAATGGCGCGTAAAATGCACTATTAAACTTCTAGGGTAGGGCAAACAGAGACCCGATTAGATCATTTTATATTATGGTTAATTTAAGAATTCAGCAAAATTCTATCACATTTGTTCAACTTACCTCGCTCCTATTTCAGATAGCGTACTGGGCTAGGCGGCAACTTAAAGCGCGTGGAATGGCGAGTAAAATGCACTACTAAACTTCTATGATAGGGCAATCAGAGACCCGATTAGATCATTTTATATTTTGTTTAATATAAGATTTCAGGGAAATAGTATCACATTTGTTCAATTTACGCCGCTCCTATTCCAGATAGCGTATTCGGCTAAGCGGCATCTCAAAGCGCATGAAATGACGAGTAAAATGCACTATTAAACTTCTAGGGTAGGGCAAGCAGAGACCCGATTAGATCATTTTATATTATGGTTAATATAAGAATTCAGCTAAATTCTATCACATTTGTTCAATTTACGTCGCTCCTATTTCAGATAGCGTATTGGGCTAAGCGGCATCTCAAAGCGCATGAAATGTCGAGTGAAATGCACTATAAGACTTCTATGGTAGGGCGAACAGAGACCAGATTAGATCATTTTACATTCTGGTTAATAAAATAATTCAGCGAAATTCTATCACATTTGTTCAACCTTCGTCGCTCGTATTTCAGATAGCGTATTGAGCTAAGCGGCATCTCGAAGCGCATGAAATGGCGAGTATAATGTACTATTTAACTTCTAGGATAAGGCAAACAGATACCCGATTAGATCATTTTATATTACGGTTAATATAAGAATGCAACGTAATTCTATCACATTCGTTCAACTTACGTCGCTCCTATTTCAGATAGCGTACTGGGCTAGGCGGCATCTTAAAGCGCGTGGAATGGCGAGTAAAATGCACCATTAAACTTCTAGGCTAGGGCGAACAGAGACCCGATTAGATCATTTTACATTCTGGTTAATAAAATAATTCAGCGCAATTCTATCACATTTGTTCAACTTTCGTTGCTCCTATTTCAGATAGCGTATTGGGTTAAGCGGCATCGCAAAGCGCATGAAATGGCGCGTAAAATGCACTATTAAACTTCTAGGGTAGGGCAAACAGAGACCCGATTAGATCATTTTATATTATGGTTAATTTAAGAATTCAGCAAAATTCTATCACATTTGTTCAATTTACGTCGCTCCTATTTCGGATAGCGTACTGGGCTAGGCGGCATCCTAAAGCGCGTGGAGTGGCGAGTAAAATGCACTATTAAACTTGTATGATAGGGCAATCAGAGACGCGATTAGATCATTTTATATTTTGTTTAATACAAGATTTCAGGGAAATTCTATCACATTTGTTCAATTCGTGTCGCTCATATTTCAGATAGCGTATTGGGCTAAGCGGCATCTCAAAGCGCATGAAATGGCGAGTAAAATGCACTATTAAACTCCTAGGGTAGGGCAAACAGAGACCCGATTAGATCATTTTATATTATGGTTAATTTAAGAATTCAGCAAGATTCTATCACATTTGTTGAATTTACGTCGCTCCTATTTCAGATAGCGTACAGGGCTAGGCGGCATCTTAAAGCGCGTGGAATGGCGAGTAAAATGCACTGTTAAACTTCTATGATAGGGCAGTCAGAGACCCGATTAGATCATTTTATATTTTGTTTAATATAAGATTTCAGGGAAATCCTATCACATTTGTTCTATCTACGTCGCTCCTATTTCAATTAGCGTATTGGGCTAACCGGCATCTCAAAGCGCATGAAATGGCGAATAAAATGGACTATTAAACTTCTAGGGTAGGGCAAACGGAGACCCGATTAGATCATTATATATTACGGTTAATATAAGAATTCAGCGTAATTCTATCACATTTGTTGAATTTACGTCGCTCCTATTTCAGATAGCGTACTGGGCTAGCCGGCATCTTAATGCGCGTGGAATGGCGAGTAAAATGCACTATTAAACTTCTATGATAGGGCAATCAGTGACCCGATTAGATCATTTTATATTATCGTTAATTTAAGAATTCAGCGAAATTCTATCACATTTGTTCAATTTACGTCGCTCCTATTTCAGATAGCGTATTGGGCTAAGCGGCATCTCAAAGCGCATGAAATGGCGAGCAAAATGCACTATTAAACTTCTAGGGTAGGGCAAACAGAGACCCGATTAGATCATTTTGTACTATGGTTAATTTAAGAATTCAGCAAAATTCTATCACGTTTGTTCAATTTACGTCGCTCCTATTGCAGATAGCGTATTGGGTTAAGTGGCACCTCAAAGCGCATGAAATTGCGAGTAAAATGCACTATTAAACTTCTAGGATAGGGCAAACAGATACACGGTTAGATCATTTTATATTACGGTTAATATAAGAATGCAGCGTAATTCTATCACATTCGTTCAAGTTACGTCGCTCCTATTTCAGATAGCGTACTGGGCTAGGCGGCATCTTAAAGCGCGTGGAATGGCGAGTAAAATGCACTATTAAACTTCTATGATAGGGCAATCAGAGACGCGATTAGATCATTTTATATTTTGTTTAATACAAGATTTCAGGGAAATTCTATCACATTTGTTCAATTCGTGTCGCTCATATTTCAGATAGCGTATTGGGCTAAGCGGCATCTCAAAGCGCATGAAATGGCGAGTAAAATGCACTGTTAAACTTCAATGATAGGGCAGTCAGAGACCCGGTTAGATCATTTTATATTTTGTTTAATTGAAGAATTCAGCAAGATTCTATCACATTTGTTGAATTTACGTCGCTCCTATTTCAGATAGCGTAATGGGCTAGGCGGCATCTTAAAGAGCGTGGAATGGTGAGTAAAATGCACTATTAAACTTCTATGATAGGGCAATCAGTGACCTGATTAGATCATTTTATATTATAGTTAATTTAAGAATTCAGCGAAATTCTATCACATTTGTTCAATTTACGTCGCTCCTATTTCAGATAGCGTATTGGGCTAAGCGGCATCTCAAAGCGCATGAAATGGCGAGTAAAATGCAATACTAAACTTCTAGGATAATGCAAACAGAGACCCGATTAGATCATTTTATATTTTTGTTAATATAAGAATTCAGCGAAATTCTATCACATTTGTTCAATTTATGTCGCTCATATTTCCGATAGCGTATTGGGCTAAGCGGCATCTCAAAGCGCATGAAATGGCGAGTAAAATGCACTTTTAAACTTCTAGGGTAGGGCAATCAGTGACCCGATTAGATCATTTTATATTATAGTTAGTTTAAGAATTCAGCGATATTCTATCACATTTGTTCAATTTACGTCGCTCCTATTTCAGATAGCGTATTGGGCTAAGCGGCATCTCAAAGCGCATGAAATGGCGAGCAAAATGCACTATTAAACTTCTAGGGTAGGGCAAACAGAGACCCGATTAGATCATTTTGTACTATGGTTAATTTAAGAACTCAGCAAAATTCTATCACGTTTGTTCAATTTACGTCGCTCCTATTGCAGATAGCGTATTGGGTTAAGCGGCACCTCAAAGCGCATGAAATTGCGAGTAAAATGCACTATTAAACTTCTAGGGTAGAGCAAACAGGGACCCGATTAGATCATTTTATATTATGGTTAATATAAGAATTCAGCGAAATTCTATCACATTTGTTCATTTTACGTCGCTCATATTTCAGATAGCGTATTGGGCTAAGCGGCATCTCAAAGCGCATGAAATGGCAAGTAAAATGCACTATTAAACTTCTAGGGTAGGGCAATCAGTGACCCAATGAGATCATTTTATATTATAGTTAATTTAAGAATTCAGCGAAATTCTATCACATTTGTTCAATTTACGTCGCTCATATTTCCGATAGCGTATTGGGCTAAGCGGCATCTCAAAGCGCATGAAATGGCGAGTAAAATGCACTTTTAAACTTCTAGGGTAGGGCAATCAGTGACCCGATTAGATCATTTTATATTATAGTTAATTTAAGAATTCAGCGATATTCTATCACATTTGTTCAATTTACGTCGCTCCTATTTCAGATAGCGTATTGGGCTAAGCGGCATCTCAAAGCGCATGAAATGGCGAGCAAAATGCACTATTAAACTTCTAGGGTAGGGCAAACAGAGACCCGATTAGATCATTTTGTACTATGGTTAATTTAAGAACTCAGCAAAATTCTATCACGTTTGTTCAATTTACGTCGCTCCTATTGCAGATAGCGTATTGGGTTAAGCGGCACCTCAAAGCGCATGAAATTGCAAGTAAAATGCACTATTAAACTTCTAGGGTAGAGCAAACAGGGACCCGATTAGATCATTTTATATTATGGTTAATATAAGAATTCAGCGAAATTCTATCACATTTGTTCATTTTACGTCGCTCATATTTCAGATAGCGTATTGGGCTAAGCGGCATCTCAAAGCGCATGAAATGGCTAGTAAAATGCACTATTAAACTTCTAGGGTAGGGCAATCAGTGACCCGATGAGATCATTTTATATTATAGTTAATTTAAGAATTCAGCGAAATTCTATCACATTTGTTCAATTTACGTCGCTCCTATTTCAGATAGCGTATTGGGCTAGGCGGCATCTTAAAGCGCGTGGAATGGCGAGTAAAATGCACTATTAAACTCCTAGGGTAGGGCAAACAGAGACCCTATTAGATCACTTTATATTATGGTTAATTTAAGAATTCAGCGAAATTCTATCACATTTGTTCCATTTACGTCGCTCCAATTTCAGATAGCGTATTTGGCTAAGCGGCATCTCAAAGCGCATGAAATGGCGAATAAAATGCACTATTAAACTTCTAGGCTAGGGCGAACAGAGACCCGAGCAGATCATTTTACATTATGGTTAATAAAAGAATTCAGCGTAATTCTATCACATTTGTTCAACTTACGTCGCTCCTATTTCAGATAGCGTATTGGGCTAAGCGGCATCTCAACGCGCATGAAATGGCGAGTGAAATGCACTATTAGACTTCTATGGTAGGGCGAACAGAGACCCGTTTGGATCATTTTACATTAAGGTTAATATAAGGATTCACGAAAATTCTATCACATTTGTTCAATTTACGTCGCTCCTATTCCAGATAGCGTATTGGGCTAAGCGGCATCTCAAAGCGCATGAAATGGCGGGTAAAATGCGCTATTAAACTTCTAGGATAAGGCAAACAGAGACCCGATTAGATCATTTTATATTACGGTTAATATAAGAATTCAGCGTAATTCTATCACATTTGTTCAACTTACGTCGCTCCTATTTCAGATAGCGTACTGGGCTAGGCGGCAACTTAAAGCGCGTGGAATGGCGAGTAAAATGCATCATTAAACTTGTACGATAGGGCAATCAGAGACGCGATTAGATCATTTTATATTTTGTTTAATATAAGATTTCAGGGAAATTCTATCACATTTGTTCAATTTACGTCGCTCCTATTTCAGATAGCGTATTGGGCTAAGCGGCAACTGAAAGCGCATGAAATGACGAGTGAAATGCACTATTAAACTTCTAGGGTAGGGCGAACAGAGACCCGATTAGATCATTTTACATTAAGGTTAATATAAGAATTCAGGGAAATTCTATCACATTTGTTGAATTTACGTCGCTCCTAGTTCAGATAGCGTACAGGGCTAGGCGGCATCTTAAAGCGCGTGGAATGGCGAGTAAAATGCACTGTTAAACTTCTATGATAGGGCAGTCAGAGACCCGATTAGATCATTTTATATTTTGTTTAATATAAGATTTCAGGGAAATCCTATCACATTTGTTCTATCTACGTCGCTCCTATTTCAGTTAGCGTATTGGGCTAACCGGCATCTCAAAGCGCATGAAATGGCGAATAAAATGGACTATTAAACTTCTAGGGTAGGGCAAACGGAGACCCGATTAGATCATTATATATTACGGTTAATTTAAGAATTGAGCGAATTTCTATCACATTCGTTCAATTTAGGTCGCTCCTATTTCAGATAGCGTACTGGGCTAGCCGGCATCTTAAAGCGCGTGGAATGGCGAGTAAAATGCATTATTAAACTTGTACGATAGGGCAATCAGAGACGCGATTAGATCATTTTATATTTTGTTTAATATAAGATTTCAGGGAAATTCTATCACATTTGTTCAATTTACGTCGCTCCTATTTCAGATAGCGTATTGGGCTAAGCGGCAACTGAAAGCGCATGAAATGACGAGTGAAATGCACTATTAAACTTCTAGGGTAGGGCGAACAGAGACCCGATTAGATCATTTTACATTAATGTTAATATAAGAATTCAGGGAAATTCTATCACATTTGTTCAATTCGTGTCGCTCATATTTCAGATAGCGTATTGGGCTAACCGGCATCTCAAAGCGCATGAAATGGCGAGTAAAATGCACTATTAAACTCCTAGGGTAGGGCAAACAGAGACCCTATTAGATCATTTTATATTATGGTTAATTTAAGAATTCAGCAAAATTCTATCACATTCGTTCAATTTAGGTCGCTCCTATTTCAGATAGCGTATTGGGCTAAGCGGCATCTCAAAGCGCATGAAATGTCGAGTGAAATGCACTATAAGACTTCTATGGTAGGGCGAACAGAGACCAGATTAGATCATTTTACATTCTGGTTAATAAAATAATTCAGCGAAATTCTATCACATTTGTTCAACCTTCGTCGCTCATATTTCAGATAGCGTATTGAGCTAAGCGGCATCTCGAAGCGCATGAAATGGCGAGTATAATGTACTATTTAACTTCTAGGATAAGGCAAACAGATACCCGATTAGATCATTTTATATTACGGTTAATATAAGAATGCAACGTAATTCTATCACATTCGTTCAAGTTACGTCGCTCCTATTTCAGATAGCGTACTGGGCTAGGCGGCATCTTAAAGCGCGTGGAATGGCGAGTAAAATGCACTACTAATCTTCTATGATAGGGCAATCAGAGACCCGATTAGATCATTTTATATTTTGTTTTATATAAGATTTCAGGGAAATTCTATCACATTTGTTCAATTTACGTCGCTCCTATTTCAGATAGCGTATTGGGCTAAGCGGCAACTGAAAGCGCATGAAATGACGAGTGAAATGCACTATTAAACTTCTAGGGTAGGGCGAACAGAGACCCGATTAGATCATTTTACATTAAGGTTAATATAAGAATTCAGGGAAATTCTATCACATTTGTTCAATTCGTGTCGCTCATATTTCAGATAGCGTATTGGGCTAAGCGGCATCTCAAAGCGCATGAAATGGCGAGTAAAATGCACTATTAAACTCCTAGGGTAGGGCAAACAGAGACCCGATTAGATCATTTTATATTATGGTTAATTTAAGAATTCAGCAAGATTCTATCACATTTGTTGAATTTACGTCGCTCCTATTTCAGATAGCGTACAGCGCTAGGCGGCATCTTAAAGCGCGTGGAATGGCGAGTAAAATGCACTGTTAAACTTCTATGATAGGGCAGTCAGAGACCCGATTAGATCATTTTATATTTTGTTTAATATAAGATTTCAGGGAAATCCGATCACATTTGTTCTATCTACGTCGCTCCTATTTCAGTTAGCGTATTGGGCTAACCGGCATCTCAAAGCGCATGAAATGGCGAATAAAATGGACTATTAAACTTCTAGGGTAGGGCAAACGGAGACCCGATTAGATCATTTTATATTACGGTTAATATAAGAATTCAGCGTAATTCTATCACATTTGTTGAATTTACGTCGCTCCTATTTCAGATAGCGTACTGGGCTAGCCGGCATCTTAATGCGCGTGGAATGGCGAGTAAAATGCACTATTAAACTTCTATGATAGGGCAATCAGTGACCCGATTAGATCATTTTATATTATGGTTAATTTAAGAATTCAGCGAAATTCTATCACATTTGTTCAATTTACGTCGCTCCTATTTCAGATAGCGTATTGGGCTAAGCGGCAACTGAAAGCGCATGAAATGACGAGTGAAATGCACTATTAAACTTCTAGGGTAGGGCGAACAGAGACCCGATTAGATCATTTTACATTAAGGTTAATATAAGAATTCAGGGAAATTCTATCACATTTGTTCAATTCGTGTCGCTCATATTTCAGATAGCGTATTGGGCTAAGCGGCATCTCAAAGCGCATGAAATGGCGCGTAAAATGCACTATTAAACTTCTAGGCTAGGGCGAACAGAGACCCGATTAGATCATTTTACATTCTGGTTAATAAAATAATTCAGCGAAATTCTATCACATTTGTTCAACTTTCGTCGCTCCTATTTCAGATAGCGTATTGAGCTAAGCGGCATCTCGAAGCGCATGAAATGGCGAGTATAATGCACTATTAAACTTCTAGGATAGGGCAAACAGATACCCGATTTGATCATTTTATATTTTGTTTAATATAAGATTTCAGGAAAATTTTATCACATTTGTTCAATTTACGTCGCTCCTATTTCAGATAGCGAATTCGGCTAAGCGGCCTCTCAAAGCGCATGAAATGGCGAATAAAATGCACTATTAAACTTCTAGGCTAGGGCGAACAGAGACCCGATTAGATCATTTTACATTCTGGTTAATAAAATAATTCAGCGAAATTCTATCACATTTGTTCAACTTTCGTTGCTCCTATTTCAGATAGCGTATTGGGTTAAGCGGCATCTCAAAGCGCATGAAATGGCGCGTAAAATGCACTATTAAACTTCTAGGGTAGGGCAAACAGAGACCCGATTAGATCATTTTATAGTATGGTTAATTTAAGAATTCAGCAAAATTCTATCACATTTGTTCAACTTACGTCGCTCCTATTTCAGATAGCGTACTGGGCTAGGCGGCAACTTAAAGCGCGTGGAATGGCGAGTAAAATGCACTACTAAACTTCTATGATAGGGCAATCAGAGACCCGATTAGATCATTTTATATTTTGTTTAATATAAGATTTCAGGGAAATAGTATCACATTTGTTCAATTTACGCCGCTCCTATTCCAGATAGCGTATTCGGCTAAGCGGCATCTCAAAGCGCATGAAATGACGAGTAAAATGCACTATTAAACTTCTAGGGTAGGGCAAGCAGAGACCCGATTAGATCATTTTATATTATGGTTAATTTAAGAATTCAGCAAAATTCTATCACATTCGTTCAATTTAGGTCGCTCCTATTTCAGATAGCGTATTGGGCTAAGCGGCATCTCAAAGCGCATGAAATGTCGAGTGAAATGCACTATAAGACTTCTATGGTAGGGCGAACAGAGACCAGATTAGATCATTTTACATTCTGGTTAATAAAATAATTCAGCGAAATTCTATCACATTTGTTCAACCTTCGTCGCTCGTATTTCAGATAGCGTATTGAGCTAAGCGGCATCTCGAAGCGCATGAAATGGCGAGTATAATGTACTATTAAACTTCTAGGATAAGGCAAACAGATACCCGATTAGATCATTTTATATTACGGTTAATATAAGAATGCAACGTAATTCTATCACATTCGTTCAAGTTACGTCGCTCCTATTTCAGATAGCGTACTGGGCTAGGCGGCATCTTAAAGCGCGTGGAATGGCGAGTAAAATGCACTATTAAACTTCTAGGCTAGGGCGAACAGAGACCCGATTAGATCATTTTACATTCTGGTTAATAAAATAATTCAGCGAAATTCTATCACATTTGTTCAACTTTCGTTGCTCCTATTTCAGATAGCGTATTGGGTTAAGCGGCATCGCAAAGCGCATGAAATGGCGCGTAAAATGCACTATTAAACTTCTAGGGTAGGGCAAACAGAGACCCGATTAGATCATTTTATATTATGGTTAATTTAAGAATTCAGCAAAATTCTATCACATTTGTTCAATTTACGTCGCTCCTATTTCGGATAGCGTACTGGGCTAGGCGGCATCCTAAAGCGCGTGGAGTGGCGAGTAAAATGCACTATTAAACTTGTATGATAGGGCAATCAGAGACGCGATTAGATCATTTTATATTTTGTTTAATACAAGATTTCAGGGAAATTCTATCACATTTGTTCAATTCGTGTCGCTCATATTTCAGATAGCGTATTGGGCTAAGCGGCATCTCAAAGCGCATGAAATGGCGAGTAAAATGCACTATTAAACTCCTAGGGTAGGGCAAACAGAGACCCGATTAGATCATTTTATATTATGGTTAATTTAAGAATTCAGCAAGATTCTATCACATTTGTTGAATTTACGTCGCTCCTATTTCAGATAGCGTACAGGGCTAGGCGGCATCTTAAAGCGCGTGGAATGGCGAGTAAAATGCACTGTTAAACTTCTATGATAGGGCAGTCAGAGACCCGATTAGATCATTTTATATTTTGTTTAATATAAGATTTCAGGGAAATCCTATCACATTTGTTCTATCTACGTCGCTCCTATTTCAATTAGCGTATTGGGCTAACCGGCATCTCAAAGCGCATGAAATGGCGAATAAAATGGACTATTAAACTTCTAGGGTAGGGCAAACGGAGACCCGATTAGATCATTATATATTACGGTTAATATAAGAATTCAGCGTAATTCTATCACATTTGTTGAATTTACGTCGCTCCTATTTCAGATAGCGTACTGGGCTAGCCGGCATCTTAAAGCGCGTGGAATGGCGAGTAAAATGCACTATTAAACTTCTATGATAGGGCAATCAGTGACCCGATTAGATCATTTTATATTATCGTTAATTTAAGAATTCAGCGAAATTCTATCACATTTGTTCAATTTACGTCGCTCCTATTTCAGATAGCGTATTGGGCTAAGCGGCATCTCAAAGCGCATGAAATGGCGAGCAAAATGCACTATTAAACTTCTAGGGTAGGGCAAACAGAGACCCGATTAGATCATTTTGTACTATGGTTAATTTAAGAATTCAGCAAAATTCTATCACGTTTGTTCAATTTACGTCGCTCCTATTGCAGATAGCGTATTGGGTTAAGTGGCACCTCAAAGCGCATGAAATTGCGAGTAAAATGCACTATTAAACTTCTAGGATAGGGCAAACAGATACCCGGTTAGATCATTTTATATTACGGTTAATATAAGAATGCAGCGTAATTCTATCACATTCGTTCAAGTTACGTCGCTCCTATTTCAGATAGCGTACTGGGCTAGGCGGCATCTTAAAGCGCGTGGAATGGCGAGTAAAATGCACTATTAAACTTCTATGATAGGGCAATCAGAGACGCGATTAGATCATTTTATATTTTGTTTAATACAAGATTTCAGGGAAATTCTATCACATTTGTTCAATTCGTGTCGCTCATATTTCAGATAGCGTATTGGGCTAAGCGGCATCTCAAAGCGCATGAAATGGCGAGTAAAATGCACTGTTAAACTTCAATGATAGGGCAGTCAGAAACCCGGTTAGATCATTTTATATTTTGTTTAATTGAAGAATTCAGCAAGATTCTATCACATTTGTTGAATTTACGTCGCTCCTATTTCAGATAGCGTAATGGGCTAGGTGGCATCTTAAAGCGCGTGGAATGGTGAGTAAAATGCACTATTAAACTTCTATGATAGGGCAATCAGTGACCTGATTAGATCATTTTATATTATAGTTAATTTAAGAATTCAGCGAAATTCTATCACATTTGTTCAATTTACGTCGCTCCTATTTCAGATAGCGTATTGGGCTAAGCGGCATCTCAAAGTGCATGAAATGGCGAGTAAAATGCAATACTAAACTTCTAGGATAATGCAAACAGAGACCCGATTAGATCATTTTATATTTTTGTTAATATAAGAATTCAGCGAAATTCTATCACATTTGTTCAATTTACGTCGCTCATATTTCCGATAGCGTATTGGGCTAAGCGGCATCTCAAAGCGCATGAAATGGCGAGTAAAATGCACTTTTAAACTTCTAGGGTAGGGCAATCAGTGACCCGATTAGATCATTTTATATTATAGTTAATTTAAGAATTCAGCGATATTCTATCACATTTGTTCAATTTACGTCGCTCCTATTTCAGATAGCGTATTGGGCTAAGCGGCATCTCAAAGCGCATGAAATGGCGAGCAAAATGCACTATTAAACTTCTAGGGTAGGGCAAACAGAGACCCGATTAGATCATTTTGTACTATGGTTAATTTAAGAACTCAGCAAAATTCTATCACGTTTGTTCAATTTACGTCGCTCCTATTGCAGATAGCGTATTGGGTTAAGCGGCACCTCAAAGCGCATGAAATTGCGAGTAAAATGCACTATTAAACTTCTAGGGTAGAGCAAACAGGGACCCGATTGGATCATTTTATATTATGGTTAATATAAGAATTCAGCGAAATTCTATCACATTTGTTCATTTTACGTCGCTCATATTTCAGATAGCGTATTGGGCTAAGCGGCATCTCAAAGCGCATGAAATGGCAAGTAAAATGCACTATTAAACTTCTAGGGTAGGGCAATCAGTGACCCGATGAGATCATTTTATATTATAGTTAATTTAAGAATTCAGCGAAATTCTATCACATTTGTTCAATTTACGTCGCTCCTATTTCAGATAGCGTATTGGGCTAGGCGGCATCTTAAAGCGCGTGGAATGGCGAGTAAAATGCACTATTAAACTCCTAGGGTAGGGCAAACAGAGACCCTATTAGATCACTTTATATTATGGTTAATTTAAGAATTCAGCGAAATTCTATCACATTTGTTCCATTTACGTCGCTCCAATTTCAGATTGCGTATTTGGCTAAGCGGCATCTCAAAGCGCATGAAATGGCGAATAAAATGCACTATTAAACTTCTAGGCTAGGGCGAACAGAGACCCGAGCAGATCATTTTACATTATGGTTAATAAAAGAATGCAGCGTAATTCTATCACATTTGTTCAACTTACGTCGCTCCAATTTCAGATAGCGTATTGGGCTAAGCGGCATCTCAACGCGCATGAAATGGCGAGTGAAATGCACTATTAGACTTCTATGGTAGGGCGAACAGAGACCCGTTTGGATCATTTTACATTAAGGTTAATATAAGGATTCACGAAAATTCTATCACATTCGTTCAATTTACGTCGCTCCCATTCCAGATAGCGTATTGGGCTAAGCGGCATCTCAAAGCGCATGAAATGGCGAGTAAAATGCGCTATTAAACTTCTAGGATAAGGCAAACAGAGACCCGATTAGATCATTTTATATTACGGTTAATATAAGAATTCAGCGTAATTCTATCACATTTGTTCAACTTACGTCGCTCCTATTTCAGATAGCGTACTGGGCTAGGCGGCAACTTAAAGCGCGTGGAATGGCGAGTAAAATGCACTATTAAAGTTCTAGGGTAGGGCAAACGGAGACCCGATTAGATCATTTTATATTATGGTTAATTTAAGAATTCAGCAAAATTCTATCACATTTGTTCAACTTACGTCGCTCCTATTTCAGATAGCGTACTGGGCTAGGCGGCAGCTTAAAGCGCGTGGAATGGCGAGTAAAATGCACTATTAAAGTTCTAGGGTAGGGCAAACAGAGACCCGATTAGATCATTTTATATTATGGTTAATTTAAGAATTGAGCGAAATTCTATCACATTCGTTCAATTTAGGTCGCTCCTATTTCAGATAGCGTATTGGGCTAAGCGGCATCTCAAAGCGCATGAAATGGCGAGTGAAATGCACTATAAGACTTCGATGGCAGGGCGAACAGAGACCAGATTAGATCATTTTACATTCTGGTTAATAAAATAATTCAGCGAAATTCTATCATATTTGTTCAACTTTCGTCGCTCCTATTTCAGATAGCGTATTGAGCTAAGCGGCATCTCGAAGCGCATGAAATGGCGAGTATAATGCACTATTAAACTTCTAGGATAGGGCAAACAGATACCCGGTTAGATCATTTTATATTACGGTTAATATAAGAATGCAGCGTAATTCTATCACATTTGTTCAAGTTACGTCGCTCCTATTTCAGATAGCGTACTGGGCTAGGCGGCATCTTAAAGCGCGTGGAATGGCGAGTAAAATGCACTACTAATCTTCTATGATAGGGCAATCAGAGACCCGATTAGATCATTTTATATTTTGTTTAATATAAGATTTCAGGGAAATTCTATCCCATTTGTTCAATTTACGTCGCTCCTATTTCAGATAGCGTATTGGGCTAAGCGGCAACTGAAAGCGCATGAAATGACGAGTGAAATGCACTATTAAACTTCTAGGGTAGGGCGAACA
This sequence comes from Macropis europaea, assembly GCA_916610135.2. Lineage (NCBI taxonomy): Eukaryota > Metazoa > Arthropoda > Insecta > Hymenoptera > Melittidae > Macropis > Macropis europaea. Next base: position 47,499 of record CAKAJE020002007.1, read on the forward strand.
GAGACCCGATTAGATCATTTTACATTAAGGTTAATATAAGAATTCAGGGAAATTCTATCACATTTGTTGAATTTACGTCGCTCCTATTTCAGATAGCGTACAGGGCTAGGCGGCATCTTAAAGCGCGTGGAATGGCGAGTAAAATGCACTGTTAAACTTCTATGATAGGGCAGTCAGAGACCCGATTAGATCATTTTATATTTTGTTTAATATAAGATTTCAGGGAAATCCTATCACATTTGTTCTATCTACGTCGCTCCTATTTCAGTTAGCGTATTGGGCTAACCGGCATCTCAAAGCGCATGAAATGGCGAATAAAATGGACTATTAAACTTCTAGGGTAGGGCAAACGGAGACCCGATTAGATCATTATATATTACGGTTAATATAAGAATTCAGCGTAATTCTATCACATTTCTTCAAATTACGTCGCTCCTATTTCAGATAGCGTACTGGGCTAGCCGGCATCTTAAAGCGCGTGAATGGCGAGTAAAATGCATTATTAAACTTGTACGATAGGGCAATCAGAGACGCGATTAGATCATTTTATATTTTGTTTAATATAAGATTTCAGGGAAATTCTATCACATTTGTTCAATTTACGTCGCTCCTATTTCAGATAGCGTATTGGGCTAAGCGGCAACTGAAAGCGCATGAAATGACGAGTGAAATGCACTATTAAACTTCTAGGGTAGGGCGAACAGAGACCCGATTAGATCATTTTACATTAAGGTTAATATAAGAATTCAGGGAAATTCTATCACATTTGTTCAATTCGTGTCGCTCATATTTCAGATAGCGTATTGGGCTAACCGGCATCTCAAAGCGCATGAAATGGCGAGTAAAATGCACTATTAAACTCCTAGGGTAGGGCAAACAGAGACCCTATTAGATCATTTTATATTATGGTTAATTTAAGAATTCAGCGAAATTCTATCACATTTGTTCCATTTACGTCGCTCCAATTTCAGATAGCGTATTTGGCTAAGCGGCATCTCAAAGCGCATGAAATGGCGAATAAAATGCACTATTAAACTTCTAGGCTAGGGCGAACAGAGACCCGAGCAGATCATTTTACATTATGGTTAATATAAGAATTCACGGAAATTCTATCACATTTGTTCAATTTACGTCGCTCCTATTCCAGATAGCGTATTGGGCTAAGCGGCATCTCAAAGCGCATGGAATGGCGAGTAAAATGCACTACTAATCTTCTATGATAGGGCAATCAGAGACCCGAGTAGATCATTTTATATTTTGATTAATATAAGATTTCAGGGAAATTCTATCACATTTGTTCAATTTACGTCGCTCCTATTTCAGATAGCGTATTGGGCTAAGCCGGATCTCAAAGTGCATGAAATGGCGACTAAAATGCACTATTAAACTTCTAGGGTAGGGCAAACGGAGACCCGATTAGATCATTTTATATTATGGTTAATTTAAGAATTCAGCAGAATTCTATCACATTTGTTCAACTTACGTCGCTCCTATTTCAGATAGCGTACTGGGCTAGGCGGCAACTTAAAGCGCGTGGAATGGCGAGTAAAATGCACTACTAAACTTCTATGATAGGGCAATCAGAGACCCGATTAGATCATTTTATATTTTGTTTAATATAAGATTTCAGGGAAATAGTATCACATTTGTTCAATTTACGCCGCTCCTACTCCAGATAGCGTATTCGGCTAAGCGGCATCTCAAAGCGCATGAAATGACGAGTAAAATGCACTATTAAACTTCTAGGGTAGGGCAAGCAGAGACCCGATTAGATCATTTTATATTATGGTTAATTTAAGAATTCAGCAAATTCTATCACATTCGTTCAATTTAGGTCGCTCCTATTTCAGATAGCGTATTGGGCTAAGCGGCATCTCAAAGCGCATGAAATGTCGAGTGAAATGCACTATAAGACTTCTATGGTAGGGCGAACAGAGACCAGATTAGATCATTTTACATTCTGGTTAATAAAATAATTCAGCGAAATTCTATCACATTTGTTCAACCTTCGTCGCTCGTATTTCAGATAGCGTATTGAGCTAAGCGGCATCTCGAAGCGCATGAAATGGCGAGTATAATGTACTATTTAACTTCTAGGATAAGGCAAAACAGATACCCGATTAGATCATTTTATATTACGGTTAATATAAGAATGCAACGTAATTCTATCACATTCGTTCAAGTTACGTCGCTCCTATTTCAGATAGCGTACTGGGCTAGGCGGCATCTTAAAGCGCGTGGAATGGCGAGTAAAATGCACTACTAATCTTCTATGATAGGGCAATCAGAGACCCGATTAGATCATTTTATATTTTGTTTTATATAAGATTTCAGGGAAATTCTATCACATTTGTTCAATTTACGTCGCTCCTATTTCAGATAGCGTACTCGGATAGGCGGCATCTTAAAGCGCGAGGAATGGCGAGTAAAATGCACTATTAAACTTGTATGATAGGGCAATCAGAGACGCGATTAGATCATTTTATATTTGTTTAATACAAGATTTCAGGGAAATTCTATCACATTTGTTCAATTCGTGTCGCTCATATTTCAGATAGCGTATTGGGCTAAGCGGCATCTCAAAGCGCATGAAATGGCGAGTAAAATGCACTATTAAACTCCTAGGGTAGGGCAAACAGAGACCCGATTAGATCATTTTATATTACGGTTAATATAAGAATTCAGCGTAATTCTATCACATTTCTTCAAATTACGTCGCTCCTATTTCAGATAGCGTACTGGGCTGGCCGGCATCTTAAAGCGCGTGGAATGGCGAGTAAAATGCACTATTAAACTTCTAGGGTAGGGCAATCAGTGACCCGATTAGATCATTTTATATTATAGTTAATTTAAGAATTCAGCGATATTCTATCACATTTGTTCAATTTACGTCGCTCCTATTGCAGATAGCGTATTGGGTTAAGCGGCACCTCAAAGCGCAAGAAATTGCGAGTAAAATGCACTATTAGACTTCTAGGGTAGAGCAAACAGTGACCCGATTAGATCATTTTATATTATGGTTAATATAAGAATTCAGCGAAATTCTATCACATTTGTTCAATTTGCGTCAATCATATATCAGATAGCGTATTGGGCTAAGCGGCATCTCAAAGCGCATGAAATGGCGCGTAAAATGCGCTATTAAACTTCTAGGGTAGGGCAATCAGAGACCCGATTAGATCATTTTATATTTTGGTTAATAAATGAAATCATCGAAATTCCATCACATTTGTTCAATTTACATAGCTCCTATTTCAGATAGCGTACTGGGATAAGCGGCATCTCAAAGCGCATGAAATGGCGAGTAAAATGCACTATTAAACTTCTATGATAGGGCAACCAGAGACCCGATTAGATCATTTTATATTTTGGTTAATATAAGAATTCAGCGAAATTCTATCACATTTGTTCAATTTGCGTCGCTCCTATTTCAGATAGCGTATTGGGCTAGGCGGCATCTCAAAGCGCATGAAATGACGAATAAAATGCACTATTAAGCTTGTACGCTAGGGCGAACAGAGACCCGATTAGATCATTTAACATTATGGTAAATAAAAGAATTCAGCAAAATTCTATCACATTTGTTCAAATTACGTCGCTCCTATTTCAGATAGCGTACTGGGCTACGCGGTATCTTAAAGCGCGTGGAATGGCGAGTAAAATGCACTATTAAACTTCTAGGATAAGGCAAAGGGAGACCCGATTAGACCATTTTATATTACGGTTAATATAAGAATTCAGCGATATTCTATCACATTTGTTCAACTTACGTCGCTCCTATTTCAGAAAGCGTACTCGGATAGGCGGCATCTTAAAGCGCGTGGAATGGCGAGTAAAATGCACTATTAAACTTCTCGGGTAATGCAAACAGAGACCCGATTAGATCATTTTATATTACGGTTAATATAAGATTTCAGGGAAATTCTATCACATTTGTTCAATTTACGTCGCTCCTATTTCAGATAGCTATTGGGATAAGCGGCATCTCAAAGCGCATGAAATGACGAGAGAAATGCACTATTAAACTTCTTGGGTAGGGCGAACAGAGACCCGATTACATCATTTTATATTATGGTTAATATAAGAATTCAGCGAAATTCTATCACATTTGTTCAATTTGCGTCGCTCCTATTTCAGATAGCGTATTGGGCTAAGCGGCATCTCAAAGCGCATGAAATGACGAATAAAATGCACTATTAAGCTTGTACGCTAGGGCGAACAGAGACCCGATTAGATCATTTAACATTATGGTAAATAAAAGAATTCAGCAAAATTCTATCACATTTGTTCAATTTACGTCGCTCCTATTTCAGATAGCGTACTGGGCTACGCGGTATCTTAAAGCGCGTGGAATGGCGAGTAAAATGCACTATTACACTTCTAGGATAAGGCAAAGGGAGACCCGATTAGACCATTTTATATTACGGTTAATATAAGAATTCAGCGTTATTCTATCACATTTGTTCAACTTACGTCGCTCCTATTTCAGAAAGCGTACTCGGATAGGCGGCATCTTAAAGCGCGTGGAATGGCGAGTAAAATGCACTATTAAACTTCTCGGGTAATGCAAACAGAGACCCGATTAGATCATTTTATATTACGGTTAATATAAGATTTCAGGGAAATTCTATCACATTTGTTCAATTTACGTCGCTCCTATTTCAGATAGCTATTGGGATAAGCGGCATCTCAAAGCGCATGAAATGACGAGAGAAATGCACTATTAAACTTCTTGGGTAGGGCGAACAGAGACCCGATTACATCATTTTATATTATGGTTAATATAAGAATTCAGCGAAATTCTATCACATTTGTTCAATTTGCGTCGCTCCTATTTCAGATAGCGTATTGGGCTAAGCGGCATCTCAAAGCGCATGAAATGACGAATAAAATGCACTATTAAGCTTGTACGCTAGGGCGAACAGAGACCCGATTAGATCATTTAACATTATGGTAAATAAAAGAATTCAGCGAAATTCTATCACATTTGTTCAATTTACGTCGCTCCTATTTCAGATAGCGTACTGGGCTAGGCGGCATCTCAATGCTCATGAAATGACGAGTAAAATGCTCTATTAAACTTCTAGGGTAGGGCAAACAGAGACCCGATTAGGTCATTTCATATTATGGTTAATTACAGAATTCAGCGAAATTCTATCACATTTGTTCAATTTACGTCGCTCCTATTTCAGATAGCGTACTCGGATAGGCGGCATCTTAAAGCGCGTGGAACGGCGAGTAAAATGCACTACTAAACTTCTATGATAGGGCAATCAGAGTTCCGAATAGATCATTTTATATTTTGTTTACTATAACATTTCAGGGAAATTCTATCACATTTGTTCAATTTACGTCGCTCCTATTTCAGATAGCGTATTGGGCTAAGCGGCATCTCAAAGCGCAAGAAATGGCGAGTAAAATGCACTATTAAACTTCTTGGGTAGGGCGAACAGAGACCCGATTACATCATTTTATATTATGGTTAATTTAAGAATTCAGCAAAATTATATCACATTTGTTCAATTTACGTCGCTCCTATTTCAGATAGCGTACTGGGCTACGCGGTATCTTAAAGCGCGTGGAATGGCGAGTAAAATGCACTATTAAACTTCTAGGATAAGGCAAACGGAGACCCGATTAGACCATTTTATATTACGGTTAATATAAGAATTCAACGTTATTCTATCACATTTGTTCAACTTACGTCGCTCCTATTTCAGAAAGCGTACTCGGATAGGCGGCATCTTAAAGCGCGTGGAATGGCGAGTAAAATGCACTATCAAACTTCTCGGGTAATGCAAACAGAGACCCGATTAGATCATTTTATATTACGGTTAATATAAGATTTCAGGGAAATTCTATCACATTTGTTCAATTTACGTCGCTCCTATTTCAGATAGCTATTGGGCTAAGCGGCATCTCAAAGCGCATGAAATGACGAGAGAAATGCACTATTAAACTTCTTGGGTAGGGCGAACAGAGACCCGATTACATCATTTTATATTATGGTTAATATAAGAATTCAGCGAAATTCTATCACATTTGTTCAATTTGCGTCGCTCCTATTTCAGATAGCGTATTGGGCTAAGCGGCATCTCAAAGCGCATGAAATGACGAATAAAATGCAGTATTAAGTTTGTACGCTAGGGCGAACAGAGACCCGATTAGATCATTTAACATTATGGTAAATAAAAGAATTCAGCGAAATTCTATCACATTTGTTCAATTTACGTCGCTCCTATTTCAGATAGCGTACTGGGCTCGGCGGCATCTCAAAGCGCATGAAATGACGAGTAAAATGCTCTATTAAACTTCTAGGGTAGGGCAAACAGAGACCCGATTAGGTCATTTCATATTATGGTAAATTTAAGAATTCAGCGAAATTCTGTGACATTTGTTCAACTTACGTAGCTCCTATTTCAGAAAGCGTACTCGGATAGGCGGCATCTTAAAGCGCGTGGAATGGCGAGTAAAATGCACTATCAAACTTCTCGGGTAATGCAAACAGAGACCCGATTAGATCATTTTATATTACGGTTAATATAAGATTTCAGGGAAATTCTATCACATTTGTTCAATTTACGTCGCTCCTATTTCAGATAGCAATTGGGCTAAGCGGCATCTCAAAGCGCATGAATTGACGAGCAAAATGCACTATTAAACTTCTTGGGTAGGGCGAACAGAGACCCGACTACATCATTTTATATTATGGTTAATTTAAGAATTCAGCAAAATTCTATCATATTTGTTCAATTTACGTCGCTCCTATTTCAGATAGCGTACTGGGCTAGGCGGCATCTTAAAGCGCATGAAATGGCGAGTAAAATGCACTATTAAACTTCTAGGATAAGGCAAACAGAGACCCGATTAGATCATTTTATATTACGGTTAATATAAGAATTCAGCGTAATTCTGTCACATTTGTTCAAGTTACGAAGCTCCTATTTCAGATAGCGTACTGGGCTAGGCGGCAACTTAAACCGCGTGGAATGGCGAGGAAAATGCACTATTAAACTTCTATGATAGGGCAATCAGAGACCAGATTAGTTCATTTTATATTTTGGTTAATATAAGAATCCAGCGAAATTCTATCACATTTGTTCAATTTACGTCGCTCCTATTTCAGATAGCTATTGGGATAAGCGGCATCTCAAAGCGCATGAAATGACGAGAGAAATGCACTATTAAACTTCTTGGGTAGGGCGAACAGAGACCCGATTACATCATTTTATATTATGGTTAATATAAGAATTCAGCGAAATTCTATCACATTTGTTCAATTTGCGTCGCTCCTATTTCAGATAGCGTATTGGGCTAAGCGGCATCTCAAAGCGCATGAAATGACGAATAAAATGCACTATTAAGCTTGTACGCTAGGGCGAACAGAGACCCGATTAGATCATTTAACATTATGGTAAATAAAAGAATTCAGCGAAATTCTATCACATTTGTTCAATTTACGTCGCTCCTATTTCAGATAGCGTACTGGGCTAGGCGGCATCTCAATGCGCATGAAATGACGAGTAAAATGCTCTATTAAACTTCTAGGGTAGGGCAAACAGAGACCCGATTAGGTCATTTCATATTATGGTTAATTTAAGAATTCAGCGAAATTCTATCACATTTGTTCAAGTTACATCGCTCCTATTTCAGATAGCTTATTGGGCTAAGCGGCATCTCAAAGCGCATGAAATGGCGAGTAAAATGCACTATTAAACTTCTAGGATAAGGCAAACAGAGACCCGATTAGATCATTTTATATTACGGTTAATATAAGAATTCAGCGTAATTCTGTCACATTTGTTCACGTTACGTAGCTCCTATTTCAGATAGCGTACTGGGCTAGGCGGAAACTTAAACCGCGCGGAATGGCGAGTAAAATGCACTATTAAACTTCTATGATAGGGCAATCAGACACCCGATTAGTTCATTTTATATTTTGGTTAATATAAGAATCCAGCGAAATTCTATCACATTTGTTCAATTTACGTGGCTCCTATTTCAGATAGCGTATTGGGCTCAGCGGCATCTCAAAGCGCACGAAAGGGCGAGTAAAATGCACTATTAAACTTCTAGGGTGGGGCAAGCAGAGACCCGATCAGATCATTTTATATTACGGTTAATATAAGAATTCAGCGAAGTTCTATCACATTTGTTCAATTTACGTCGCTCCTATTTCAGATAGCTTATTGGGCTAAGCGGCAACTCAGAGCGCATGAAATGACGAGTGAAATGCACTATTAAACTTCTAGGGTAGGGCAATCAGAGACGCGATTAGATCATTTTATATTTCGGTTAATAAAAGAATTCATTGAAATTCTATCACATTTGTTCAATTTACATCGCTCCTATTTCAGATAGCGTACTGGACTAAGCGGCATCTCAAAGCGCATGAAATGGCGAGTAAAATGCACTATTAAACTTCTAGGATAAGGCAAACAGAGACCCGATTAGATCATTTTATATTACGGTTAATATAAGAATTCTGCGTAATTCTGTGACATTTGTTCAACTTGCGTAGCTCCTATTTCAGATAGCGTGCTGGGCTAGGCGGCATCTTAAAGCGTGTGTAATGGCGAGTAAAGTGCACTATTAAACTTCTAGGGTAGGGCAAACAGAGACCCCATTAGATCATTTTATATTATGGTTAATTTAAGAATTCAGCGAAATTCTATCACATTTGTTCAATTTACGTTGCTCCTATTTCAGATAGCGTATTGGGCTAAGCGGCATCTCAAAGCGCAAGAAATGCCGAGTAAAATGCACTATTAAACTTCTAGGGTGGGGCAAACAGAGACCAGTTTAGATCACTTTATATTATGGTTACTTTAAGAATTCAGCGAAATTCTATCTCATTTGTACAATTTACGTCGATCCTATTGCAGATAGCGTATTGGGCTAAGCGGCATCTCAAAGCGAATGAAATGGCGAGTAAAATGCGCTATTAAACTTCTATGGTAACGCAAACAGAGACCCGATAAGATCATTTTATATTACGGTTAATATAAGAATTCAGCGTAATTCTATCGCATTTGTTCAATTTACGTCGTTCCTATTTCAGATAGCACACTGGGCTAGGCGGCATCTTAAAGCGCGTCGAAGGGCGAGTAAAATGCACTACCAAACTTCTATGGTAGGGCAATCAGAGTCCCGTTTAGATCATTTTATGTATTGTTTAATATAAGATTTCAGGGTAATTCTATCACATTTGTTCAATTTACGTCGCTCCTATTTCAGATAGCGTATTTGGCTAAGCGGCATCTCAAAGTGCATGGAATGGCGAGTGAAATGCACTATTAAACTTCTAGGGTAGGGCGAACAGAGACCCGAATAGATCATTTTATATTACGGTTAATATAAGAATTCAGCGTAATTCAATCACATTTGTTCAACTAACGTCGCTCCTATTTCAGATAGCGTACTGCGCTAGGCGGCATCTTAAAGCGCGTGGAACGGCGAGTAAAATGCACTACTAAACTTCTATGATAGGGCAATCAGAGTTCCGAATAGATCATTTTATATTTTGTTTACTATAACATTTCAGGGAAATTCTATCACATTTGTTCAATTTACGTCGCTCCTATTTCAGATAGCGTATTGGGCTAAGCGGCATCTCAAAGCGCAAGAAATGGCGAGTAAAATGCACTATTAAACTTCTTGGGTAGGGCGAACAGAGACCCGATAACATCATTTTATATTATGGTTAATTTAAGAATTCAGCAAAATTATATCACATTTGTTCAATTTCCGTCGCTCCTATTTCAGATAGCTATTGGGCTAAGCGGCATCTCAAAGCGCATGAAATGACGAGAGAAATGCACTATTAAACTTCTTGGGTAGGGCGAACAGAGACCCGATTACATCATTTTATATTACGGTTAATATAAGAATTCAGCGAAGTTCTATCACATTCGTTCAATTTACGTCGCTCCTATTTCAGATAGCTTATTGGGCTAAGCGGCAACTCAGAGCGCATGAAATGACGAGTGAAATGCACTGTTAAACTTCTAGGGTAGGGCGAACAAAGACCCGATTAGATCATTTTACATTAAGGTTAAAATAAGAATTCAGCGAAATTCTATCACTTTTGTTCAATTTACGTCGCTCCTATTTCAGATAGCGTATTGGGCTAAGCGGCATCTCAAAGCGCAAGAAATGGCGAGTAAAATGCACTATTAAACTTCTAGGATAAGGCAAACAGAGACCCGATTAGATCATTTTATATTACGGTTAATATAAGAATTCAGCGTAATTCTGTGACATTTGTTCAACTTACGTAGCTCCTATTTCAGATAGCGTGCTGGGCTAGGCGGCAACTTAAAGCGCGTGGAATGGCGAGTAAAATGCACTGTTAAACTTCTATGATAGGGCAATCAGAGACCCGGTAAGATCATTTTATATTTTGGTTAATATAAGAATTCAGCGAAATTCTATCACATTTGTTCAATTTACGTCGCTCCTATTTCAGATAGCTTATTGGGCTAAGCGGCATCGCAAAGCGCATGAATTGACGAGTAAAATGCACTATTAAACTTCTAGGGTTGGGCGAACAAACACCCGATTAGATCATTTTACATTAAGGTTAATATAAGAATTCAGCGAAATTCTATCACATTTGTTCAATTTATATCGCTCCTATTTCAGATAGCGACTTGTGCTAAACGGCATCTCAAAGCGCAAGAAATGGCGAGTAAAATGCACTATTAAACTTCTAGGGTAGGGCAAACAGAGACCCGATTAGATCATTTTATATTACGGTTAATATAAGAATTCAGCGTAATTCTGTGACATTTGTTCAACTTACGTAGCTCCTATTTCAGATAGCGTACTGAGCTAGGCGGCAACTTAAAGCGCGTGGAATGGTGAGTAAAATGCACTATTAAACTTCTAGGGTAGGGCAATCAGAGACCCGATTAGATCATTTTATATTACGGTTAACATAAGAATTCAGCGAAATTCTATCACATTTGTTCAATTTACGTCGCTCCTATTTCAGATAGCGTATTGGGCTAAGCGGCATCTCAAAGAGCATGGAATGGCGAGTGATATGCATTATTAAACTTCTAGGGTAGGGCGAACAGACACCCGAATAGATCATTTTATATTACGGTTAATATAAGAATTCAGCGTAATTCTATCACATTTGTTCAACTAACGTCTCTCCTATTTCAGATAGCGTACTGGACTAGGCGGCATCTTAAAGCGCGTGGAAGGGCGAGTAAAATGCACTTCTAAACTTCTATGATAGGGCAATGAGAGTTCCGAATAGATCATTTTATATTTTGTTTACTATAACATTTCAGGCAAATTCTATCACATTTGTTCAATTTACGTCGCTCCTATTTCAGATCGCGTATTGGGCTAAGCGGCATCTCAAAGCGCAAGAAATGGCGAGTAAAATGCACTATTAAGCTTCTAGGGTTGGGCACATAGAGACCCGGTTAGATCATTTTATATTATGGTTAATTTAAGAATTCAGCGAAATTCTCAAACATTTGTTCAATTTACGTCGCTGATATTTCAGATAGCGTATTGGGCTAAGCGGCATCTCAAAGCGCAAGAAATGGCGAGTAAAATGCACTATTAAACTTCTAGGGTAGGGCAAACAGAGACCCGATTAGGTCATTTCATATTATGGTTAATTTAAGAATTCAGAAATATTCTATCACATTTGTTCAATTTACGTCGCTCCTATTTCAGATAGCGTACCCGGATAGGCGGCATCTTAAAGCGCGAGGAATGGCGAGTAAAATGCACTATTAAACTTCTATGATAGGGCAATCAGAGACCCGATTAGATCACTTTATATTTTGGTTAATATAAGAATTCAGCGAAATTCTATCACATTTGTTCAATTTACATCGCTCCTATTTCAGATAGCGACTTGTGCTAAGCGGCATCTCAAAGCGCAAGAAATGGCGAGTAAAATGCACTATTAAACTTCTAGGGTAGGGCGAACAAAGACCCGATTAGATCATTTTACATTAAGGTTAAAATAAGAATTCAGCGAAATTCTATCACATTTGTTCAATTTACGTCGCTCCTATTTCAGATAGCGTATTGGGCTAAGCTGCATCTCAAAGCGCAAGAAATGGCTCGTACAATGCACTATTCAACTTCTAGGGTAGGGCAAACAGACACCAGATTAGATCATTTTATATTTTGGTTAATATAAGAATTCAGCGAAATTCTATCACATTTGTTCAATTTACGTCGCTCCTATTTCAGATAGCGTATTGGGCTAAGAGGCATCTCAAAGCGCATGAAATGGCGAGTAAAATGCACTATTAAACTTCTAGGATAAGGCAAAGAGAGACCCGATTAGATCATTTTATATTACGGTTAATATAAGAAATCAGCGTAATTCTGTCACATTTGTTCAACTTACGTCGCTCCTATTTCAGATAGCGTACTGGGCTTGGCGGCATCTTAAAGCGCGCGGAATGGCGAGCAAAATGCACTCTTAAACTTCTATGATAGGGCAATCAGAGACCCGATTAGATCATTTTATATTTTGGTTAATATAAGAATTCAGCGAAATTCTATCACATTTGTTCAATTTACGTCGCTCCTATTTCAGATAGCGTATTGGGCTAAGCGGCAACTCAAAGCGCAAGATATGGCGAGTAAAATGCACTATTAAACTTCTAGGGTAGGGCAAACAGAGACCCCATTAGATCATTTTATATTATGGTTAATTTAAGAATTCAGCGAAATTCTATCACATTTGTTCAATTTACGTTGCTCCTATTTCAGATAGCGTATTGGGCTAAGCGGCATCTCAAAGCGCAAGAAATGGCGAGTAAAATTCACTATTAAACTTCTAGGGTGGGGCAAACAGAGACCAGTTTAGATCACTTTATATTATGGTTAATTTAAGAATTCAGCGAAATTCTATCTCATTTGTACAATTTACGTCGATCCTATTGCAGATAGCGTATTGGGCTAAGCGGCATCTCAAAGCGCATGAAATGGCGAGTAAAATGCACTATTAAACTTCTATGGTAATGTAAACAGAGACCCGATTAGATCATTTTATATTACGGTTAATATAAGTATTGAACGTAATTCTATCAAATTTGTTCAACATACGTCGCTCCTATTTCAGATAGTGTACTGGGCTAGGCGGCATCTTAAAGCGCGTGGAAGGGCGAGTAAAATGCACTACTAAACTTCTATGATAGGGCAATCAGAGTCCCGTTTAGATCATTTTATATTTTGTTTAATATAAGATTTCAGGGAAATTCTATCACATTGTTCAATTTACGTCGCTCCTATTTCAGATAGCTATTGGGCTAAGCGGCATCTCAAAGCGCATGAAATGACGAGAGAAATGCACTATTAAACTTCTTGGGTAGGGCGAACAGAGACCCGATTACATCATTTCATATTATGGTTAATTTAAGAATTCAGCAAAATTCTATCACATTTGTTCAATTTACGTCGCTCCTATTTCAGATAGCGTACTGGGCTAGACGGCATCTTAAAGCGCGTGGAATGACGAGTAAAATGCACTATTAAACTTCTATGATAGGGCAATCAGAGACCCGATTAGATCATTTTATATTTTGGTTAATTTAAGAATTCAGCGAAATTCTATCACATTTGTTTAATTTACGTCGCTCCTATTTCAGATAGCGTATTGGGATAAGCGGCATCTCAAAGCGCATGAAATGCCGAGTAAAATGCACTATTAAACTTCTATGATAGGGCAATCAGAGACCCGATTAGATCATTTTATATTTTGGTTAATATAAGAATTCAGCGAAATTCTATCACATTTGTTCAATTTACGTCGCTCCAATTTCAGATAGCTTATTGGGCTAAGCGGCATCGCAAAGCGCATGAATTGACGAGTGAAATGCACTATTAAACTTCTTGGGTAGGGCGAACAAAAACCCGATTAGGTCATTTTACATTAAGGTTAATATAAGAATTCAGCGAAATTCTATCACATTTGTTCAATTTACATCGCTCCTATTTCAGATAGCGACTTGTGCTAAGCGGCATCTCAAAGCGGAGGAAATGGCGAGTAAAATGCACTATTAAACTGCTAGGGTAGGGTAAACAGAGACCCCATTAGATCATTTTATATTATGGTTAATTTAAGAATTCAGCGAAATTCTCTCACATTTGTTCAATTTACGTCGCTGATATTTCAGATAGCGTATTGGGCTAAGCGGCATCTCAAAGCGCAAGAAATGGCGAGTAAAATGCACTATTAAACTTCTAGGGTAGGGCAAACAGAGACCCGATTAGGTCATTTCATATTATGGTTAATTTAAGAATTCAGAAATATTCTATCACATTTGTTCAATTTACGTCGCTCCTATTTCAGATAGCGTACCCGGATAGGCGGCATCTTAAAGCGCGAGGAATGGCGAGTAAAATGCACTATTAAACTTCTATGATAGGGCAATCAGAGACCCGATTAGATCACTTTATATTTTGGTTAATATAAGAATTCAGCGAAATTCTATCCATTGGTTCAATTTACATCGCTCCTATTTCAGATAGCGACTTGTGCTAAGCGGCATCTCAAAGCGCAAGAAATGGCGAGTAAAATGCACTATTAAACTTCTAGGGTAGGGCAAACAGAGACCACATTAGATCATTTTATATTATGGTTAATTTAAGAATTCAGCGAAATTCTCTCCCATTTGTTCAATTTACGTCGCTGATATTTCAGATAGCGTATTGGGCTAAGCGGCATCTCAAAGCGCAAGAAATGGCGAGTAAAATGCACTATTAAACTTCTAGGGTAGGGCAATCAGAGACCCGATTAGATCATTTTATATTACGGTTAACATAAGAATTCAGCGAAATTCTATCACATTTGTTCAATTTACGTCGCTCCTATTTCAGATAGCGTATTGGGCTAAGCGGCATCTCAAAGCGCATGGAATGGCGAGTGAAATGCACTATTAAACTTCTAGGGTAGGGCGAACAGACACCCGAATAGATCATTTTATATTACGGTTAATATAAGAATTCAGCGTTATTCTATCACATTTGTTCAACTTACGTCGCTCCTATTTCAGAAAGCGTACTGGGCTAGGCGGCATCTCAAAGCGCGTGGAATGGCGAGTAAAATGCACTCTTAAACATCTATGATAGGGCAATCAGAGACCCGATTAGATCATTTTATATTTTGGTTAATATAAGAATTCAGCGAAATTCTATCACATTTGTTCAATTTACGTCGCTCCTATTTCGGATAGCGTATTGGGCTAAGCTGCATCTCAAAGCGCATGAAATGGCGAGTAAAATGCACTATTAAACTTCTAGGGTAAGGCAAACAGAGACCCGATTAGATCATTTTATATTACGGTTAATATAAGAATTCAGCGTAATTCTATCACATTTGTTCAACATGCGTCGCTCCTATTTCAGATAGCGTACTGGGCTAGACGGCATCTTAAAGCGCGTGGAATGACGAGTAAAATGCACTATTAAACTTCTATGATAGGGCAATCAGAGACCAGATTAGTTCATTTTATATTTTGGTTAATATAAGAATCCAGCGAAATTCTATCACATTTGTTCAATTTACGTCGCTCCTATTTCAGATAGCGTATTGGGCTAAGCGGCATCTTAAAGCGCGCGGAATGGCGAGCAAAATGCACTCTTAAACTTCTATGATAGGGCAATCAGAGACCCGATTAGATCATTTTATATTTTGGTTAATATAAGAATTCAGCGAAATTCTATCACATTTGTTCAATTTACGTCGCTCCTATTTCAGATAGCGTATTGGGCTAAGCGGCAACTCAAAGCGCAAGATATGGCGAGTAAAATGCACTATTAAACTTCTAGGGTAGGGCAAACAGAGACCCCATTAGATCATTTTATATTATGGTTAATTTAAGAATTCAGCGATATTCTATCACATTTGTTCAATTTACGTTGCTCCTATTTCAGATAGCGTATTGGGCTAAGCGGCATCTCAAAGCGCAAGAAATGGCGAGTAAAATTCACTATTAAACTTCTAGGGTGGGGCAAACAGAGAACAGTTTAGATCACTTTATATTATGGTTAATTTAAGAATTCAGCGAAATTCTATCTCATTTGTACAATTTACGTCGATCCTATTGCAGATAGCGTATTGGGCTAAGCGGCATCTCAAAGCGCATGAAATGGCGAGTAAAATGCACTATTAAACTTCTATGGTAATGTAAACAGAGACCCGATTAGATCATTTTATATTACCGTTAATATAAGTATTGAACGTAATTCTATCACATTTGTTCAACATACGTCGCTCCTATTTCAGATAGTGTACTGGGCTAGGCGGCATCTTAAAGCGCGTGGAAGGGCGAGTAAAATGCACTACTAAACTTCTATGATAGGGCAATCAGAGTCCCGTTTAGATCATTTTATATTTTGTTTAATATAAGATTTCAGGGAAATTCTATCACATTGTTCAATTTACGTCGCTCCTATTTCAGATAGCTATTGGGCTAAGCGGCATCTCAAAGCGCATGAAATGACGAGAGAAATGCACTATTAAACTTCTTGGGTAGGGCGAACAGAGACCCGATTACATCATTTCATATTATGGTTAATTTAAGAATTCAGCAAAATTCTATCACATTTGTTCAATTTACGTCGCTCCTATTTCAGATAGCATACTGGGCTAGGCGGCAACTTAAAGCGCGCGGAATGGCGAGTAAAATGCACTATTAAACTTCTATGATAGGGCAATCAGAGACCCGATTAGATCATTTTATATTGTGGTTAATTTAAGAATTCAGCGAAATTCTATCACATTTGTTCAATTTACATCGCTCCTATTTCAGATAGCGTATTGGGCTAAGCGGCATCGCAATGCGCATGAAATGGCCAGTAAAATGCACTATTAAACTTCAAGGATAAGGCAAACGGAGACCCGATTAGACCATTTCATATTACGGTTAATATAAGAATTCAGCGTTATTCTATCACATTTGTTCAACTTACGTCGCTCCTATTTCAGATAGCGTACTGGGCTTGGCGGCATCTTAAAGCGCGCGGAATGGCGAGCAAAATGCACTCTTAAACTTCTATGATAGGGCAATCAGAGACCCGATTAGATCATTTTATATTTTGGTTAATATAAGAATTCAGCGAAATTCTATCACATTTGTTCAATTTACGTCGCTCCTATTTCAGATAGCGTATTGGGCTAAGCGGCAACTCAAAGCGCAAGATATGGCGAGTAAAATGCACTATTAAACTTCTAGGGTAGGGCAAACAGAGACCCCATTAGATCATTTTATATTATGGTTAATTTAAGAATTCAGCGAAATTCTATCACATTTGTTCAATTTACGTTGCTCCTATTTCAGATAGCGTATTGGGCTAAGCGGCATCTCAAAGCGCAAGAAATGGCGAGTAAAATTCACTATTAAACTTCTAGGGTGGGGCAAACAGAGACCAGTTTAGATCACTTTATATTATGGTTAATTTAAGAATTCAGCGAAATTCTATCTCATTTGTACAATTTACGTCGATCCTATTGCAGATAGCGTATTGGGCTAAGCGGCATCTCAAAGCGCATGAAATGGCGAGTAAAATGCACTATTAAACTTCTATGGTAATGTAAACAGAGACCCGATTAGATCATTTTATATTACGGTTAATATAAGTATTGAACGTAATTCTATCACATTTGTTCAACATACGTCGCTCCTATTTCAGATAGTGTACTGGGCTAGGCGGCATCTTAAAGCGCGTGGAAGGGCGAGTAAAATGCACTACTAAACTTCTATGATAGGGCAATCAGAGTCCCGTTTAGATCATTTTATATTTTGTTTAATATAAGATTTCAGGGAAATTCTATCACATTGTTCAATTTACGTCGCTCCTATTTCAGATAGCTATTGGGCTAAGCGGCATCTCAAAGCGCATGAAATGACGAGAGAAATGCACTATTAAACTTCTTGGGTAGGGCGAACAGAGACCCGATTACATCATTTCATATTATGGTTAATTTAAGAATTCAGCAAGATTCTATCACATTTGTTCAATTTACGTCGCTCCTATTTCAGATAGCGTACTGGGCTAGACGGCATCTTAAAGCGCGTGGAATGACGAGTAAAATGCACTATTAAACTTCTATGATAGGGCAATCAGAGACCCGATTAGATCATTTTATATTTTGGTTAATATAAGAATTCAGCGAAATTCTATCACATTTGTTCAATTTACGTCGATCCTATTTCAGATAGCTTATTGGGCTAAGCGGAATATCAAAGCGCATGAAGTGGCGAGTAAAATGCACTATTAAACTTCTACGGTAGGGCGAACAAAGACCCGATTAGATCATTTTACATTAAGGTTAATATAAGAATTCAGCGAAATTCTATCACATTTGTTCAATTTACATCGCTCCTATTTCAGATAGCGACTTGTGCTAAGCGGCATCTCAAAGAGCAAGAAATGGCGAGTAAAATGCACTATTAAACTTCTAGGGTAGGGCAAACAGAGACCACATTAGATCATTTTATATTATGGTTAATTTGAGAATTCAGCGAAATTCTCTCACATTTGTTCAATTTACGTCGCTGATATTTCAGATAGCGTATTGGGCTAAGCGGCATCTCAAAGCGCAAGAAATGGCGAGTAAAATGCACTATTAAACTTCTAGGGTAGGGCAAACAGAGACCCGATTACGTCATTTCATATTATGGTTAATTTAAGAATTCAGAAAAATTCTATCACATTTGTTCAATTTACGTCGCTCCTATTTCAGATAGCGTACTCGGATAGGCGGCATCTTAAAGCGCGAGGAATGGCGAGTAAAATGCACTATTCAACTACTATGATAGGGCAATCAGAGACCGGATTAGATGATTTTATATTTTGGTTAATATAAGAATTCAGCGAAATTCTATCACATTTGTTTAATTTACGTCGCTCCTATTTCAGATAGCGTATTGGGCTAAGCGGCATCTCAAAGCGCAAGAAATGGCGAGTAAAATGCACTATTAAACTTCTATGATAGGGCAATCAGAGACCCGATTAGATCATTTTATATTTTGGTTAATATAAGAATTCAGCGAAATTCTATCACATTTGTTCAATTTACGTCGCTCCAATTTCAGATAGCTTATTGGGCTAAGCGGCATCGCAAAGCGCATGAATTGACGAGTGAAATGCACTATTAAACTTCTTGGGTAGGGCGAACAAAAACCCGATTAGATCATTTTACATTAAGGTTAATATAAGAATTCAGCGAAATTCTATCACATTTGTTCAATTTACATCGCTCCTATTTCAGATAGCGACTTGTGCTAAGCGGCATCTCAAAGCGGAGGAAATGGCGAGTAAAATGCACTATTAAACTGCTAGGGTAGGGTAAACAGAGACCCCATTAGATCATTTTATATTATGGTTAATTTAAGAATTCAGCGAAATTCTCTCACATTTGTTCAATTTACGTCGCTGATATTTCAGATAGCGTATTGGGCTAAGCGGCATCTCAAAGCGCAAGAAATGGCGAGTAAAATGCACTATTAAACTTCTAGGGTAGGGCAAACAGAGACCCGATTAGGTCATTTCATATTATGGTTAATTTAAGAATTCAGAAATATTCTATCATATTTGTTCAATTTACGTCGCTCCTATTTCAGATAGCGTACCCGGATAGGCGGCATCTTAAAGCGCGAGGAATGGCGAGTAAAATGCACTATTAAACTTCTATGATAGGGCAATCAGAGACCCGATTAGATCACTTTATATTTTGGTTAATATAAGAATTCAGCGAAATTCTATCCATTGGTTCAATTTACATCGCTCCTATTTCAGATAGCGACTTGTGCTAAGCGGCATCTCAAAGCGCAAGAAATGGCGAGTAAAATGCACTATTAAACTTCTAGGGTAGGGCAAACAGAGACCACATTAGATCATTTTATATTATGGTTAATTTAAGAATTCAGCGAAATTCTCTCCCATTTGTTCAATTTACGTCGCTGATATTTCAGATAGCGTATTGGGCTAAGCGGCATCTCAAAGCGCAAGAAATGGCGAGTAAAATGCACTATTAAACTTCTAGGGTAGGGCAATCAGAGACCCGATTAGATCATTTTATATTACGGTTAACATAAGAATTCAGCGAAATTCTATCACATTTGTTCAATTTACATCGCTCCTATTTCAGATAGCGACTTGTGCTAAGCGGCATCTCAAAGCGCAAGAAATGGCGAGTAAAATGCACTATTAAACTTCTAGGGTAGGGCAAACAGAGACCACATTAGATCATTTTATATTATGGTTAATTTAAGAATTCAGCGAAATTCTCTCCCATTTGTTCAATTTACGTCGCTGATATTTCAGATAGCGTATTGGGCTAAGCGGCATCTCAAAGCGCAAGAAATGGCGAGTAAAATGCACTATTAAACTTCTAGGGTAGGGCAATCAGAGACCCGATTAGATCATTTTATATTACGGTTAACATAAGAATTCAGCGAAATTCTATCACATTTGTTCAATTTACGTCGCTCCAATTTCAGATAGCGTATTGGGCTAAGCGGCATCTCAAAGCGCATGGAATGGCGAGTGAAATGCACTATTAAACATCTAGGGTAGGGCGAACAGACACCCGAATAGATCATTTTATATTACGGTTAATATAAGAATTCAGCGTTATTCTATCACATTTGTTCAACTTACGTCGCTCCTATTTCAGATAGCGTACTGGGCTAGACGGCATCTTAAAGCGCGTGGAATGACGAGTAAAATGCACTATTAAACTTCTATGATAGGGCAATCAGAGACCCGATTAGATCAATTATATTTTGGTTAATATAAGAATTCAGCGAAATTCTATCACATTTGTTCAATTTACGTCGATCCTATTTCAGATAGCTTATTGGGCTAAGCGGAATATCAAAGCGCATGAAGTGGCGAGTAAAATGCACTATTAAACTTCTACGGTAGGGCGAACAAAGACCCGATTAGATCATTTTACATTAAGGTTAATATAAGAATTCAGCGAAATTCTATCACATTTGTTCAATTTACATCGCTCCTATTTCAGATAGCGACTTGTGCTAAGCGGCATCTCAAAGAGCAAGAAATGGCGAGTAAAATGCACTATTAAACTTCTAGGGTAGGGCAAACAGAGACCACATTAGATCATTTTATATTATGGTTAATTTGAGAATTCAGCGAAATTCTCTCACATTTGTTCAATTTACGTCGCTGATATTTCAGATAGCGTATTGGGCTAAGCGGCATCTCAAAGCGCAAGAAATGGCGAGTAAAATGCACTATTAAACTTCTAGGGTAGGGCAAACAGAGACCCGATTACGTCATTTCATATTATGGTTAATTTAAGAATTCAGAAAAATTCTATCACATTTGTTCAATTTACGTCGCTCCTATTTCAGATAGCGTACTCGGATAGGCGGCATCTTAAAGCGCGAGGAATGGCGAGTAAAATGCACTATTCAACTACTATGATAGGGCAATCAGAGACCGGATTAGATGATTTTATATTTTGGTTAATATAAGAATTCAGCGAAATTCTATCACATTTGTTTAATTTACGTCGCTCCCATTTCAGATAGCGTATTGGGATAAGCGGCATCTCAAAGCGCATGAAATGCCGAGTAAAATGCACTATTAAACTTCTATGATAGGGCAATCAGAGACCCGATTAGATCATTTTATATTTTGGTTAATATAAGAATTCAGCGAAATTCTATCACATTTGTTCAATTTACGTCGCTCCAATTTCAGATAGCTTATTGGGCTAAGCGGCATCGCAAAGCGCATGAATTGACGAGTGAAATGCACTATTAAACTTCTTGGGTAGGGCGAACAAAAACCCGATTAGATCATTTTACATTAAGGTTAATATAAGAATTCAGCGAAATTCTATCACATTTGTTCAATTTACATCGCTCCTATTTCAGATAGCGACTTGTGCTAAGCGGCATCTCAAAGCGGAGGAAATGGCGAGTAAAATGCACTATTAAACTGCTAGGGTAGGGTAAACAGAGACCCCATTAGATCATTTTATATTATGGTTAATTTAAGAATTCAGCGAAATTCTCTCACATTTGTTCAATTTACGTCGCTGATATTTCAGATAGCGTATTGGGCTAAGCGGCATCTC
>CAKAJE020002008.1:0-47407 GCA_916610135.2 Macropis europaea
ATTCTTATATTAACCGTAATATAAAATGATCTAATCGGGTCTCTGTGTGCTTTACCCTAGAAGTTTAATAGAGCATTTTACTCGTCATTTCATGCGCTTTGAGATGCCGCTTAGCCCAATACGCTATCTGAAATAGGAGCGACGTAAATTGAACAAATGTGATAGAATTTCGCTGAAGTCTTATATTAACCTTAATGTAAAATGATCTAATCGGGTCTCTGTTCGCCCTACCCTAGAAGTTTAATATTGCATTTCACTCGTCATTCCACGCGCTTTAAGTTGCCGCATAGCCCAGTACGCTATCTGAAATAGGAGCGACGTAAATTGAACAAATGTGATAGAATTTCGCTGAATTCTTAAATTAACCATAATATAAAATGATCTAATCGGGTCTCTGTTTGCCCTACCCTAGAAGTTTAATAGCGCATTTTACTCGCCATTCCACGCGCTTTAAGTTGCCGCCTAGCCCAGTACGCTATCTGAAATAGGAGCGACGTAAATTGAACAAATGTGATAGAATTTTGCTGAATTCTTAAATTAACCATAACATAAAATGATCTAATGGGGTCTCTGTTTGCCCTACCCTAGAAGTTTAATAGTGCATTTTACTCGACATTTCATGCGCTTTGAGATGCCGCTTAGCCCAATACGCCACCTGAAATAGGAGCGACGTAAGTTGAACATATGTGATAGAATTTCGCTGAATTCTTATATTAACCAAAATATAAAATGATCTAATCGGGTCTCTGATTGCCCTATCATAGAAGTTTAATAGTGCATTGTATTCGCCATTTCATGCGCTTTGAGATGCCGCTTAGCCCAATACGCTATCTGAAATAGGAGCGACGTAACTTGAACAAATGTGATAGAATTTCCCTGAAATCTTATATTAAACAAAATATAAAATGATCTAACCGGGTCTCTGATTGCCCTATCAGAGAAGTTTAGGAGTGCATTTTACTCGCCATTTCATGCGCTTTGAGATGCCGCTTGGCACAATACGCTATCTGAAATATGAGCGACGTAAATTGAACAAATGTGATAGAATTTCGCTGAATTCTTATATTAACCTTAATGTATAATGATCTAATCGGGTCTCTGTTCGCCCTACCCTAGAAGTTTAATGTTGCATTTCACCCGTCACTTCATGCGCCTTGAGATGCCGACTAGCCCAGTACGCTATCTTAAATAGGAGCGACGTAAATTGAACAAATGTGATAGAATTTCGCTGAATTCTTAAATTAACCATAATACAAAATGATCTAATCGGGTCTCTGATTGCCCTACCCTACAAGTTTAGTAGTCCATTTGACGCGCCATTCCATGCGCTTTGAGATGCCGCTTAGCCCAATACGCTATCTGAAATATGAGCGACGTAAATTGAACAAATGTGATAGAATTTCCCTGAAATCTTATATTCAACAAAATATAAAATGATCTAAGCGGGTCTCTGATTGCCCTATCATAGAAGGTTAATAGTGCATTTCACTCATCATTTCATGCGCTTTAAGATGCCGCTTAGCCCAGTACGCTATCTGAAATAGGAGCGACGTAAGTTTAACAAATGTGATAGAATTACGCTGTATTCTTATATTAACCGTAATATAAAATGATCTAATCGGGTCTCTGTGTGCTTTACCCTAGAAGTTTAATAGTGCATTTTACTCGTCATTTCATGCGCTTTGAGATTCCGCTTAGCCCAATACGCTATCTGAAATAGGAGCGACGTAAATTGAACAAATGTGATAGAATTTCGCTGAATTCTTATATTAACCTTAATGTAAAATGATCTAATCGGGTCTCTGTTCGCCCTTCCCTAGAAGTTTAATAGTGCATTTCACTCGTCATTCCACGCGCTTTAAGTTGCCGCATAGCCCAGTACGCTATCTGAAATAGGAGCAACGTAAATTGAACAAATGTGATAGAATTTCGCTGAATTCTTAAATTAACCATAATATAAAATGATCTAATCGGGTCTCTGTTTGCCCTACCCTAGAAGTTTAATAGCGCATTTTACTCGCCATTCCACGCGCTTTAAGTTGCCGCCTAGCCCAGTACGCTATCTGACATAGCAGCGACGTAAATTGAACAAATGTGATAGAATTTTGCTGAATTCTTAAATTAACCATAACATAAAATGATCTAATGGGGTCTCTGTTTGCCCTACCCTAGAAGTTTAATAGTGCATTTTACTCGACATTTCATGCGCTTTGAGATGCCGCTTAGCCCAATACGCCACCTGAAATAGGAGCGACGTAAGTTGAACATATGTGATAGAATTTCGCTGAATTCTTATATTAACCAAAATATAAAATGATCTAATCGGGTCTCTGATTGCCCTATCATAGAAGTTTAATAGTGCATTGTATTCGCCATTTCATGCGCTTTGAGATGCCGCTTAGCCCAATACGCTATCTGAAATAGGAGCGACGTAACTTGAACAAATGTGATAGAATTTCCCTGAAATCTTATATTAAACAAAATATAAAATGATCTAACCGGGTCTCTGATTGCCCTATCAGAGAAGTTTAGGAGTGCATTTTACTCGCCATTTCATGCGCTTTGAGATGCCGCTTGGCACAATACGCTATCTGAAATATGAGCGACGTAAATTGAACAAATGCGATAGAATTTCGCTGAATTCTTATATTAACCTTAATGTATAATGATCTAATCGGGTCTCTGTTCGCCCTACCCTAGAAGTTTAATGTTGCATTTCACCCGTCACTTCATGCGCCTTGAGATGCCGCCTAGCCCAGTACGCTATCTTAAATAGGAGCGACGTAAATTGAACAAATGTGATAGAATTTCGCTGAATTCTTAAATTAACCATAATACAAAATGATCTAATCGGGTCTCTGTTTGCCCTACCCTACAAGTTTAGTAGTCCATTTGACGCGCCATTCCATGCGCTTTGAGATGCCGCTTAGCCCAATACGCTATCTGAAATATGAGCGACGTAAATTGAACAAATGTGATAGAATTTCCCTGAAATCTTATATTCAACAAAATATAAAATGATCTAAGCGGGTCTCTGATTGCCCTATCATAGAAGGTTAATAGTGCATTTCACTCATCATTTCATGCGCTTTAAGATGCCGCTTAGCCCAGTACGCTATCTGAAATAGGAGCGACGTAAGTTTAACAAATGTGATAGAATTACGCTGTATTCTTATATTAACCGTAATATAAAATGATCTAATCGGGTCTCTGTGTGCTTTACCCTAGAAGTTTAATAGTGCATTTTACTCGTCATTTCATGCGCTTTGAGATGCCGCTTAGCCCAATACGCTATCTGAAATAGGAGCGACGTAAATTGAACAAATGTGATAGAATTTCGCTGAAGTCTTATATTAACCTTAATGTAAAATGATCTAATCGGGTCTCTGTTCGCCCTTCCCTAGAAGTTTAATATTGCATTTCACTCGTCATTACAAGCGCTTTAAGTTGCCGCATAGCCCAGTACGCTATCTGAAATAGGAGAGACGTAAATTGAACAAATGTGATAGAATTTTGCTGAATTCTTAAATTAACCATAATATAAAATGATCTAATCGGGTCTCTGTTTGCCCTACCCTAGAAGTTTAATAGCGCATTTTACTCGCCATTCCACGCGCTTTAAGTTGCCGCCTAGCCCAGTACGCTATCTGACATAGGAGCGACGTAAATTGAACAAATGTGATAGAATTTTGCTGAATTCTTAAATTAACCATAACATAAAATGATCTAATGGGGTCTCTGTTTGCCCTACCCTAGAAGTTTAATAGTGCATTTTACTCGACATTTCATGCGCTTTGAGATGCCGCTTAGCCCAATACGCCACCTGAAATAGGAGCGACGTAAGTTGAACATATGTGATAGAATTTCGCTGAATTCTTATATTAACCAAAATATAAAATGATCTAATCGGGTCTCTGATTGCCCTATCATAGAAGTTTAATAGTGCATTGTACTCGCCATTTCATGCGCTTTGAGATGCCGCTTAGCTCAATACGCTATCTGAAATAGGAGCGACGTAACTTGAACAAATGTGATAGAATTTCCCTGAAATCTTATATTAAACAAAATATAAAATGATCTAACCGGGTCTCTGATTGCCCTATCAGAGAAGTTTAGGAGTGCATTTTACTCGCCATTTCATGCGCTTTGAGATGCCGCTTGGCACAATACGCTATCTGAAATATGAGCGACGTAAATTGAACAAATGCGATAGAATTTCGCTGAATTCTTATATTAACCTTAATGTATAATGATCTAATCGGGTCTCTGTTCGCCCTACCCTAGAAGTTTAATGTTGCATTTCACTCGTCATTTCATGCGCCTTGAGATGCCGACTAGCCCAGTACGCTATCTTAAATAGGAGCGACGTAAATTGAACAAATGTGATAGAATTTCGCTGAATTCTTAAATTAACCATAATACAAAATGATCTAATCGGGTCTCTGTTTGCCCTACCCTACAAGTTTAGTAGTCCATTTGACGCGCCATTCCATGCGCTTTGAGATGCCGCTTAGCCCAATACGCTATCTGAAATATGAGCGACGTAAATTGAACAAATGTGATAGAATTTCCCTGAAATCTTATATTCAACAAAATATAAAATGATCTAAGCGGGTCTCTGATTGCCCTATCATAGAAGGTTAATAGTGCATTTCACTCATCATTTCATGCGCTTTAAGATGCCGCTTAGCCCAGTACGCTATCTGAAATAGGAGCGACGTAAGTTTAACAAATGTGATAGAATTACGCTGTATTCTTATATTAACCGTAATATAAAATGATCTAATCGGGTCTCTGTGTGCTTTACCCTAGAAGTTTAATAGAGCATTTTACTCGTCATTTCATGCGCTTTGAGATTCCGCTTAGCCCAATACGCTATCTGAAATAGGAGCGACGTAAATTGAACAAATGTGATAGAATTTCGCTGAAGTCTTATATTAACCTTAATGTAAAATGATCTAATCGGGTCTCTGTTCGCCCTTCCCTAGAAGTTTAATATTGCATTTCACTCGTCATTTCATGCGCCTTCAGATGCCGCCTAGCCCAGTACGCTATCTTAAATAGGAGCGACGTAAATTGCAGAAATGTGATAGAATTTCGCTGAATTCTTATATTAACCGTAATATAAAATGATCTAATCGGGTATCTCTTTGCATTACCCTAGAAGTTTAATAGTGCATTTTACTCGCCACTTCATGCGCATTGAGATGCCGCTTAGCCTAATACGCTATCTAAAATAGGAGCGACGTAAATTGAACAAATGTGATAGAATTTCCCTGAATTCTTATATTAACCCAAATATAAAATGATCTAATCGGGTCTCTGTTCGCCCAAGCCGAGAAGTTTGATAGTGCATTTTATTCGCCATTTCATGCGCTTTGAGATGCCGCTTAGCCCAATACGCTATCTGAAATAGGAGCGACGTAAATTGCACAAATGTGACAGGATTTCGCTGAATTCTTATATTAACCAAAATATAAAATGATCAAATCGGGTCTCTGATTACCCTATCATAGAAGGCTAATAGTGCATTTTACTCGCCATTCCACGCGCTTTAAGATGCCGGCTAGCCCAGTAGGCTATCTGAAATAGGAGTGACGTAAATTGAACAAATGTGATAGAATTACGCTTAATTCTTATATTAACCGTAATATAAAATGATCTAATCGGGTCTCTGTTTCCTTTACCCTAGAAGTTTAATAGTGCATTTCACTGGTAATTTCATGCGCTTTGAGATGCCGCTTAGCCCAATACGCTATCTGAAATAGGAGCGACGTAAATTTAACAAATGTGATAGAATTTCGTAGAATTCTTTTATTAACCATAATGTAAAATGATCTACTCGGCTCTCTGTTCGCCCTAGCCTACACGTTTAATAGTGCATATTATTCGCCATTTCATGCGCTGTGAGATGCCGCGTAGCCCAATACGCTATCTGAAATAGGAGCGACGTAAATTGAACAAATGTGATAGAATTACGCTGCATTCTTATATTAACCGTAATATAGAATGATCTAATCGGGTCTCTGTTTGCATTACCCTAGAAGTTTAATAGTGCATTTTACTCGCCATTTGATGCGCTTTGAGATGCCGCTTAGCCCAATACGCTATCTGAAATAGGAGCGACGTAAGTTGAACAAATGTGATAGAAATACGCTGAATTCTTATATTAACCGTAATATAAAATGATCTAATCGGGTCTCTGTTTGCCTTATCCTTGAAGTGTAATAGTGCATTTTATTCGCCATTTCATGCGCTTGGAGATGCCGCGTAGCACAATACGCTATCTGAAATAGGAGCGACGTAAATTGAACAAATGTGATTGAATTTCCCTGAAATCTTATATTGAACAAAATATAAAATGATGTAATCGGGTCTCTGATTGCCCTATCATAGAAGTTTAGTAGTGCATTTTACTAGCCAGTCCACGCGCTTTAAGATGCCGCCTAGCCCAGTACGCTATCTAAAATAGGAGCGACGTAAGCTGAACAAATGTGATAGAATTACGCTGCATTCTTATATTAACCGTCATATAAAACGATCTAATCGGGTCTCTGTTTGCCTTATCCTAGAAGTTTAGTATTGCATTTTACTCGCCATGTCATGCGCTTTGAGATGCCGCCTAGCCCAATACACTATCTGAAATAGGAGCGACGTAAATTGAACAAATGTGATAGAATTTCGCTGCATTCTTATATTATCCAAAATATAAAATGATCTAATTGGGTCTCTGATTGCCCTATCATAGAAGATTAATAGTGCATTTTACTCGCCACTCCACGCGCTTTAGAATGCCGCCTAGCCCAGTACGCTATCCGAAATAGTAGCGACGTAAATTGAACAAATGTGATAGAATTTTGCTAAATTCTTATATTAACCGTAATATAAAATGATCTAATCGGGTCTCTGTTTGCCTTATCCTTGAAGTGTAATAGTGCATTTTACTCGCCATTTCAATAGCTTTGAGATGCCGCCTAGCCCAATACGCTATCTGAAATAGGAGCGACGTAAGTTGAACAAATGTGATAGAATTACGCTGAATTCTTATATTAACCGTAATATAAAATGATCTAACCGGGTCTCTGTTTGCCTTATCCTTGAAGTGTAATAGTGCATTTTACACGCCATTTCATGCGGTTTGAGATGCCGCTTAGCCCAACACGCTATCGGAAGTAGGAGCGACGTAAATTGAACAAATGTGATAGAATTTCCCTGAATTCTTATATTAACCTTAATGTAAAATGATCTAATCGGGTCTCTGTTTGCCCTACCCTATAAGTTTAATAGTGCATTTTACTCGCCATTTCATGCGCTTTGAGATGCCGCTTAGCCCAATACGCTATCTGAAATAGGAGCGACGTAAATTGAACAAATGTGATAGAATTTTGCTGAATTCTTAAATTAACCATAATATTAGATGATCTAATCGGGTCTCTGTTTGCCCTACCCTAGAAGTTTAATAGTGCATTTTACTCGCCATTTCATGCGCTTTGAGATGCCGCTTAGCCCAATACGCTATCTGAAATAGGAGCGACGTAAGTTGAACAAATGTGATAGAATTTCCCTGAATTCTTATATTAACCATAATGTAAAATGATCTAATCGAGTCTCCGTTCGCCCTAGCCTAGAAGTTTAATAGTGCATTGTATTCGGCATTTCATGCGCTTTGAGATGCCGCTTAGCCCAATACGCTATCTGAAATAGGAGCGACGTAAATTGAACAAATGTGATAGAATTTCCTTGAAATCTTATATTAAACAAAATATAAAATGATCTAATCGGGTCTCTGATTGCCCTATCATACAAGTTTAGTAGTGCATTTTACTCGCCCTTCCACGCGCTTTAAGATGCCGCCTAGCCCAGTACGCTATCTGAAATAGGAGCGACGAAAGCTGAACAAATGTGATAGAATTACGCTCCATTCTTATATTAACCATAATATAAAATGATCCAATCGGCTATCTGTTTGCCTTACCCTAGAAGTTTAATAGTGCATTGTACTCGCCATTTCATGCGCTCTAAGATGCCACGTAGCCCAATACGCTATCTGAAATAGGAGCGACGTAAATTGAACAAATGTGATAGAATTTCGCTGAATTCTCATATTAACATTAATGTAAAATGATCTAATCGAGTCTCTGTTCTCCCTACCATAGAAGTTTAATAGTGCATTTCACTCGTCATTTAATGCGCTTTGAGATGCCGCTTAGCCCAATAAGCTATCTGAAATAGGAGCGACGTAAATTGAACAAATGTGATAGAATTTCGCTGAAATCTTATATTGAACAAAATATAAAATGATCTAATCGGGTCTCTGATTGCCCTATCATAGAAGTTTAGTAGTGCATTTTACTCGCCCTTCCACGCGCTTTAAGATGCCGCCTAGCCCAGTACGCTATCTGAAATAGGAGCGACGTAAGCTGAACAAATGTGATAGAATTACGCTCCATTCTTATATTAACCATAATATAAAATGATCCAATCGGGTCTCTGTTTGCCTTACCCTAGAAGTTTAATAGTGCATTGTACTCGCCATTTCATGCGCTCTGAGATGCCGCGTAGCCCAATACGCTATCTGAAATAGGAGCGACGTAAATTGAACAAATGTGATAGAATTTCGCTGAATTCTCATATTAACATTAATGTAAAATGATCTAATCGAGTCTCTGTTGTCCCTACCATAGAAGTTTAATAGTGCATTTCACTCGTCATTTAATGCGCTTTGAGATGCCGCTTAGCCCAATAAGCTATCTGAAATAGGAGCGACGTAAATTGAACAAATGTGATAGAATTTCGCTGAATTCTTATATTAACCGAAATATAAAATGATCTAATCGGGTCTCTGATTGCCCTATCATAGAAGTTTAATAGTGCATTTTACTCGCCATTCCACGCGCTTTAAGATGCCGCCCAGCCAAGTACGCTATCTGAAATAGGAGCGACGTAAGTTGAACAAATGTGATAGAATTACGCTGAATTCTTATATTAACCGTAATATAAAATGATCTAATCGGGTCTCTGTTTGCCCTACCCTAGAAGTTTAATAGTGCATTTTACTCGCCATTCCACGCGCTTTAAGTTGCCGCATAGCCCAGTACGCTATCTGAAATAGGAGCAACGTAAATTGAACAAATGTGATAGAATTTCCCTGAAATCTTATATTCAACAAAATATAAAATGATCTAAGCGGGTCTCTGATTGCCCTATCATAGAAGGTTAATAGTGCATTTCACTCATCATTTCATGCGCTTTAAGATGCCGCTTAGCCCAGTACGCTATCTGAAATAGGAGCGACGTAAGTTTAACAAATGTGATAGAATTACGCTGTATTCTTATATTAACCGTAATATAAAATGATCTAATCGGGTCTCTGTGTGCTTTACCCTAGAAGTTTAATAGAGCATTTTACTCGTCATTTCATGCGCTTTGAGATTCCGCTTAGCCCAATACGCTATCTGAAATAGGAGCGACGTAAATTGAACAAATGTGATAGAATTTCGCTGAAGTCTTATATTAACCTTAATGTAAAATGATCTAATCGGATCTCTGTTCGCCCTTCCCTAGAAGTTTAATATTGCATTTCACTCGTCATTCCACGCGCTTTAAGTTGCCGCATAGCCCAGTACGCTATCTGAAATAGGAGCAACGTAAATTGAACAAATGTGATAGAATTTTGCTGAATTCTTAAATTAACCATAACATAAAATGATCTAATCGGGTCTCTGTTTGCCCTACCCTAGAAGTTTAATAGCGCATTTTACTCGCCATTCCACGCGCTTTAAGTTGCCGCCTAGCCCAGTACGCTATCTGACATAGCAGCGACGTAAATTGAACAAATGTGATAGAATTTTGCTGAATTCTTAAATTAACCATAACATAAAATGATCTAATGGGGTCTCTGTTTGCCCTACCCTAGAAGTTTAATAGTGCATTTTACTCGACATTTCATGCGCTTTGAGATGCCGCTTAGCCCAATACGCCACCTGAAATTGGAGCGACGTAAGTTGAACATATGTGATAGAATTTCGCTGAAATCTTATATTAAACAAAATATAAAATGATCTAACCGGGTCTCTGATTGCCCTATCATAGAAGTTTAATAGTGCATTGTATTCGCCATTTCATGCGCTTTGAGATGCCGCTTAGCTCAATACGCTATCTGAAATAGGAGCGACGTAAATTGAACAAATGCGTTAGAATTTCGCTGAATTCTTATATTAACCTTAATGTATAATGATCTAATCGGGTCTCTGTTCGCCCTACCCTAGAAGTTTAATGTTGCATTTCACTCGTCATTTCATGCGCCTTGAGATGCCGACTAGCCCAGTACGCTATCTTAAATAGGAGCGACGTAAATTGAACAAATGTGATAGAATTTCGCTGAATTCTTAAATTAACCATAATACAAAATGATCTAATCGGGTCTCTGTTTGCCCTACCCTACAAGTTTAATAGTCCATTTGACGCGCCATTCCATGCGCTTTGAGATGCCGCTTAGCCCAATACGCTATCTGAAATATGAGCGACGTAAATTGAACAAATGTGATAGAATTTCCCTGAAATCTTATATTCAACAAAATATAAAATGATCTAAGCGGGTCTCTGATTGCCCTATCATAGAAGGTTAATAGTGCATTTCACTCATCATTTCATGCGCTTTAAGATGCCGCTTAGCCCAGTACGCTATCTGAAATAGGAGCGACGTAAGTTTAACAAATGTGATAGAATTACGCTGTATTCTTATATTAACCGTAATATAAAATGATCTAATCGGGTCTCTGTGTGCTTTACCCTAGAAGTTTAATAGAGCATTTTACTCGTCATTTCATGCGCTTTGAGATTCCGCTTAGCCCAATACGCTATCTGAAATAGGAGCGACGTAAATTGAACAAATGTGATAGAATTTCGCTGAAGTCTTATATTAACCTAAATGTAAAATGATGTAATCGGGTCTCTGATTGCCCTATCATAGAAGTTTAGTAGTGCATTTTACTAGCCAGTCCACGCGCTTTAAGATGCCGCCTAGCCCAGTACGCTATCTAAAATAGGAGCGACGTAAGCTGAACAAATGTGATAGAATTACGCTGCATTCTTATATTAACCGTCATATAAAACGATCTAATCGGGTCTCTGTTTGCCTTATCCTAGAAGATTAGTATTGCATTTTACTCGCCATGTCATGCGCTTTGAGATGCCGCCTAGCCCAATACACTATCTGAAATAGGAGCGACGTAAATTGAACAAATGTGATAGAATTTCGCTGCATTCTTATATTATCCAAAATATAAAATGATCTAATTGGGTCTCTGATTGCCCTATCATAGAAGATTAATAGTGCATTTTACTCGCCACTCCACGCGCTTTAGAATGCCGCCTAGCCCAGTACGCTATCCGAAATAGTAGCGACGTAAATTGAACAAATGTGATAGAATTTTGCTAAATTCTTATATTAACCGTAATATAAAATGATCTAATCGGGTCTCTGTTTGCCTTATCCTTGAAGTGTAATAGTGCATTTTACTCGCCATTTCAATAGCTTTGAGATGCCGCCTAGCCCAATACGCTATCTGAAATAGGAGCGACGTAAGTTGAACAAATGTGATAGAATTACGCTGAATTCTTATATTAACCGTAATATAAAATGATCTAACCGGGTCTCTGTTTGCCTTATCCTTGAAGTGTAATAGTGCATTTTACTCGCCATTTCATGCGCTTTGAGATGCCGCTTAGCCCAACACGCTATCGGAAGTAGGAGCGACGTAAATTGAACAAATGTGATAGAATTTCCCTGAATTCTTATATTAACCTTAATGTAAAATGATCTAATCGGGTCTCTGTTTGCCCTACCCTATAAGTTTAATAGTGCATTTTACTCGCCATTTCATGCGCTTTGAGATGCCGCTTAGCCCAATACGCTATCTGAAATAGGAGCGACGTAAATTGAACAAATGTGATTGAATTTTGCTGAATTCTTAAATTAACCATAATATTAGATGATCTAATCGGGTCTCTGTTTGCCCTACCCTAGAAGTTTAATAGTGCATTTTACTCGCCATTTCATGCGCTTTGAGATGCCGCTTAGCCCAATACGCTATCTGAAATAGGAGCGACGTAAGTTGAACAAATGTGATAGAATTTCCCTGAATTCTTATATTAACCATAATGTAAAATGATCTAATCGAGTCTCCGTTCGCCCTAGCCTAGAAGTTTAATAGTGCATTGTATTCGGCATTTCATGCGCTTTGAGATGCCGCTTAGCCCAATACGCTATCTGAAATAGGAGCGACGTAAATTGAACAAATGTGATAGAATTTCCTTGAAATCTTATATTAAACAAAATATAAAATGATCTAATCCGGTCTCTGATTGCCCTATCATACAAGTTTAGTAGTGCATTTTACTCGCCCTTCCACGCGCTTTAAGATGCCGCCTAGCCCAGTACGCTATCTGAAATAGGAGCGACGAAAGCTGAACAAATGTGATAGAATTACGCTCCATTCTTATATTAACCATAATATAAAATGATCCAATCGGCTATCTGTTTGCCTTACCCTAGAAGTTTAATAGTGCATTGTACTCGCCATTTCATGCGCTCTGAGATGCCACGTAGCCCAATACGCTATCTGAAATAGGAGCGACGTAAATTGAACAAATGTGATAGAATTTCGCTGAATTCTCATATTAACATTAATGTAAAATGATCTAATCGAGTCTCTGTTGTCCCTACCATAGAAGTTTAATAGTGCATTTCACTCGTCATTTAATGCGCTTTGAGATGCCGCTTAGCCCAATAAGCTATCTGAAATAGGAGCGACGTAAATTGAACAAATGTGATAGAATTTCGCTGAATTCTTATATTAACCGAAATATAAAATGATCTAATCGGGTCTCTGATTGCCCTATCATAGAAGTTTAATAGTGCATTTTACTCGCCATTCCACGCGCTTTAAGATGCCCCCCAGCCAAGTACGCTGTCTGAAATAGAAGCGACGAAATTGAACAAATGTGATAGAATTACGCTGCATTCTTATATTAACCGTAATATAAAATGTTCTAATCGGGTCTCTGATTGCCCTATCATAGAAGTTTAATAGTGCATTGTATTCGCCATTTCATGTGCTTTGAGATGCCGCGTAGCCCAATACGCTATCTGAAATAGGAGCGACGTAAATTGAACAAATGTGATAGAATTTCCCTGAAATCTTATATTGAACAAAATATAAAATGATCTAATCGGGTCTCTGATTGCCCTATCATAGAAGTTTAGTAGTGCATTTTACTAGCCAGTCCACGCGCTTTATGATGCCCCCTAGCCCAGTACGCTATCTGAAATAGGAGCGACGTAAGTTGAACAAATGTGATAGAATTACGCTGAATTCTTATATTAACCGTAATATAAAATGATCTAATCGGGTCTCTGTTTGCCCTACCCTAGAAGTTTAATAGTGCATTTTACTCGCCATTCCACGCGCTTTAAGTTGCCGCATAGCCCAGTACGCTATCTGAAATAGGAGCGACGTAAATTGAACAAATGTGATAGAATTTTGCTGAATTCTTAAATTAACCATAACATAAAATGATCTAATCGGGTCTCTGTTTGCCCTACCCTAGAAGTTTAATAGCGCATTTTACTCGCCATTCCACGCGCTTTAAGTTGCCGCCTAGCCCAGTACGCTATCTGACATAGCAGCGACGTAAATTGAACAAATGTGATAGAATTTTGCTGAATTCTTAAATTAACC
Source organism: Macropis europaea (assembly GCA_916610135.2). Classification (NCBI taxonomy): domain Eukaryota; kingdom Metazoa; phylum Arthropoda; class Insecta; order Hymenoptera; family Melittidae; genus Macropis; species Macropis europaea. The sequence goes on from CAKAJE020002008.1 coordinate 13,743, forward strand.
ATAACATAAAATGATCTAATGGGGTCTCTGTTTGCCCTACCCTAGAAGTTTAATAGTGCATTTTACTCGACATTTCATGCGCTTTGAGATGCCGCTTAGCCCAATACGCCACCTGAAATAGGAGCGACGTAAGATGAACATATGTGATAGAATTTCGCTGAATTCTTATATTAACCAAAATATAAAATGATCTAATCGGGTCTCTGATTGCCCTATCATAGAAGTTTAATAGTGCATTGTATTCGCCATTTCATGCGCTTTGAGATGCCGCTTAGCTCAATACGCTATCTGAAATAGGAGCGACGTAACTTGAACAAATGTGATAGAATTTCCCTGAAATCTTATATTAAACAAAATATAAAATGATCTAACCGGGTCTCTGATTGCCCTATCAGAGAAGTTTAGGAGTGCATTTTACTCGCCATTTCATGCGCTTTGAGATGCCGCTTGGCACAATACGCTATCTGAAATATGAGCGACGTAAATTGAACAAATGCGATAGAATTTCGCTGAATTCTTATATTAACCTTAATGTATAATGATCTAATCGGGTCTCTGTTCGCCCTACCCTAGAAGTTTAATGTTGCATTTCACTCGTCATTTCATGCGCCTTGAGATGCCGACTAGCCCAGTACGCTATCTTAAATAGGAGCGACGTAAATTGAACAAATGTGATAGAATTTCGCTGAATTCTTAAATTAACCATAATACAAAATGATCTAATCGGGTCTCTGTTTGCCCTACCCTACAAGTTTAATAGTCCATTTGACGCGCCATTCCATGCGCTTTGAGATGCCGCTTAGCCCAATACGCTATCTGAAATATGAGCGACGTAAATTGAACAAATGTGATAGAATTTCCCTGAAATCTTATATTCAACAAAATATAAAATGATCTAAGCGGGTCTCTGATTGCCCTATCATAGAAGGTTAATAGTGCATTTCACTCATCATTTCATGCGCTTTAAGATGCCGCTTAGCCCAGTACGCTATCTGAAATAGGAGCGACGTAAGTTTAACAAATGTGATAGAATTACGCTGTATTCTTACATTAACCGTAATATAAAATGATCTAATCGGGTCTCTGTGTGCTTTACCCTAGAAGTTTAATAGAGCATTTTACTCGTCATTTCATGCGCTTTGAGATTCCGCTTAGCCCAATACGCTATCTGAAATAGGAGCGACGTAAATTGAACAAATGTGATAGAATTTCGCTGAAGTCTTATATTAACCTTAATGTAAAATGATCTAATCGGGTCTCTGTTCGCCCTTCCCTAGAAGTTTAATATTGCATTTCACTCGTCATTTCATGCGCCTTCAGATGCCGCCTAGCCCAGTACGCTATCTTAAATAGGAGCGACGTAAATTGCAGAAATGTGATAGAATTTCGCTGAATTCTTATATTAACCGTAATATAAAATGATCTAATCGGGTATCTCTTTGCATTACCCTAGAAGTTTAATAGTGCATTTTACTCGCCACTTCATGCGCATTGAGATGCCGCTTAGCCTAATACGCTATCTAAAATAGGAGCGACGTAAATTGAACAAATGTGATAGAATTTCCCTGAATTCTTATATTAACCCAAATATAAAATGATCTAATCGGGTCTCTGTTCGCCCAAGCCGAGAAGTTTGATAGTGCATTTTACTCGCCATTACACGCGCTTTAAGATGCCGGCTAGCCCAGTAGGCTATCTGAAATAGGAGTGACGTAAATTGAACAAATGTGATAGAATTTCCCTGAAATCTTATATTGAACAAAATATAAAATGATCTAATTGGGTCTCTGATTGCCCTATCATAGAAGTTTAGTAGTGCATTTTACTCGCCATTCCACGCGCTTTAAGATGCCGCCTAGCACAGTACGCCACCTGAAATAGGAGCGACGTAAGCTGAACAAATGTGATAGAATTACGCTGAATTCTTAAATTAACCATAATACAAAATGATCTAATCGGGTCTCTGATTGCCCTATCATAGAAGTTTAGGAGTGCATTTTACTCGCCATTCCATGCGCTTTGAGATGCCGCTTAGCCCAATACGCTCTCTGAAATATGAGCGACGTAAATTGAACAAATGTAATAGAATTTCCCTGAAATCTTGTATTCAATAAAATATAAAATGATCTAAGCGGGTCTCTGATTGCCCTATCATAGAAGGTTAATTGTGCATTTCACTCATCATTTCATGCGCTTTAAGATGCCGCTTAGCCCAGTACGCTATCTGAAATAGGAGCGACGTAAGTTTAACAATTGTGATAGAATTACGCTAAATTCTTATATTAACCGTAATATAAATTGATCTAATCGGGTCCCTGTTTGCCTGACCCTAGAAGTTTAATAGTGTATTTTACTCGTCATTTCATGCGCTTTGAGATTCCGCTTAGCCCAATACGCTATCTGAAATAGGAGCGACGTAAATTGAACGAATGTGATATTATTTCGCTGAATTCTTTTATTAACCATAATGTAAAATGATCTAATCGGGTCTCTGTTCGCCCTAGCCTAGAAGTTTAATAGTGGACTTTACTCACCATTCGACGCGCTTTAAGATGCCGCTTTGCCCAATGCGCTATCTGAAATAGGAGCGACGTAAATTGAACGAATGTGATAGAATTTCGCTGAATTCTTTTATTAACCATAATGTAAAATTATCTAATCGGGTCTCGGTTCGCCCAAGCCTAGAACTTTAATAGTGCATTTTATTCGCCATTTCATACGCTTTGAGATGCCGCTTAGCCCAACACGCTATCTGAAATAGGAGGGACGTAAATTGAACGAATGTGATAGAATTTTGCTGAATTCTTAAATTAACTATAATATAAAATGATCTAATCGGTTCTCTGTTTGCCCTACCCTAGAAGTTTAAGAGTGCATTTTACTCGCCATTTCATGCGCTTTGAGATACCGCTTAGCCCAATACGCTATCTGAAATAGGAGCGACGTAAGTTGAGCAAGTGTGATAGAATTTCGCTGAATTCTTTTATTAACCAGAATGTAAAATGATCTAATCGGGTCTCTGTTCGCCCTAGCCTACAAGTTTAATAGTGCATTTTATTCGCCATTTCATGCGCTTTGAGATGCCGCGTAGCCCAATACGCTATCTGAAATAGGAGCGACGTAAATTGAAAAAATGTGATAGAATTTCCCTGAATTCTTATATTAACCTTAATGTAAAATGATGTAATCGGGTCTCTCTTTCCCTTACGCTAGAAGTTTAATAGTGCACTTCACTCGTCATTTCATGCGCTTTGAGATGCCGCTTAGTCCAATACGCTATCTGAAATAGGAGCGACGTAGGTTGAACAAATGTGATAGAATTCCGCTGTATCCTTATATTAACCGTAATATAAAATGATCTAATCGGGTCTCTGTTTGCCTTACCCTAGAAGTTTAATAGTGCATTGTACTCGCCATTTCATGCGCTCTGAGATGCCGCGTAGCCCAATACGCTATCTGAAATAGGAGCGACGTAAATTGAACAAATGTGATAGAATTTCGCTGAATTCTCATATTAACATTAATGTAAAATGATCTAATCGAGTCTCTGTTGTCCCTACCATAGAAGTTTAATAGTGCATTTCACTCGTCATTTAATGCGCTTTGAGATGCCGCTTAGCCCAATAAGCTATCTGAAATAGGAGCGACGTAAATTGAACAAATGTGATAGAATTTCGCTGAATTCTTATATTAACCGAAATATAAAATGATCTAATCGGGTCTCTGATTGCCCTATCATAGAAGTTTAATAGTGCATTTTACTCGCCATTCCACGCGCTTTAAGATGCCGCCCAGCCAAGTACGCTGTCTGAAATAGAAGCGACGAAATTGAACAAATGTGATAGAATTACGCTGCATTCTTATATTAACCGTAATATAAAATGTTCTAATCGGGTCTCTGATTGCCCTATCATAGAAGTTTAATAGTGCATTGTATTCGCCATTTCATGTGCTTTGAGATGCCGCGTAGCCCAATACGCTATCTGAAATAGGAGCGACGTAAATTGAACAAATGTGATAGAATTTCCCTGAAATCTTATATTGAACAAAATATAAAATGATCTAATCGGGTCTCTGATTGCCCTATCATAGAAGTTTAGTAGTGCATTTTACTAGCCAGTCCACGCGCTTTATGATGCCCCCTAGCCCAGTACGCTATCTGAAATAGGAGCGACGTAAGTTGAACAAATGTGATAGAATTACGCTGAATTCTTATATTAACCGTAATATAAAATGATCTAATCGGGTCTCTGTTTGCCCTACCCTAGAAGTTTAATAGTGCATTTTACTCGCCATTCCACGCGCTTTAAGTTGCCGCATAGCCCAGTACGCTATCTGAAATAGGAGCAACGTAAATTGAACAAATGTGATAGAATTTTGCTGAATTCTTAAATTAACCATAACATAAAATGATCTAATCGGGTCTCTGTTTGCCCTACCCTAGAAGTTTAATAGCGCATTTTACTCGCTATTCCACGCGCTTTAAGTTGCCGCCTAGCCCAGTACGCTATCTGACATAGCAGCGACGTAAATTGAACAAATGTGATAGAATTTTGCTGAATTCTTAAATTAACCATAACATAAAATGATCTAATGGGGTCTCTGTTTGCCCTACCCTAGAAGTTTAATAGTGCATTTTACTCGACATTTCATGCGCTTTGAGATGCCGCTTGGCACAATACGCTATCTGAAATATGAGCGACGTAAATTGAACAAATGCGATAGAATTTCCCTGAAATCTTATATTGAACAAAATATAAAATGATCTAATCGGGTCTCTGATTGCCCTATCATAGAAGTTTAGGAGTGCAATTTACTCGCCATTCCATGCGCTTTGAGATGCCGCTTAGCCCAATACGCTCTCTGAAATATGAGCGACGTAAATTGAACAAATGTAATAGAATTTCCCTGAAACCTTATATTCAATAAAATATAAAATGATCTAAGCGGATCTCTGATTGCCCTATCATAGAAGGTTAATTGTGCATTTCACTCATCATTTCATGCGCTTTAAGATGCCGCTTGGCCCAGTACGCTATCTGAAATAGGAGCGACGTAAGTTTAACAATTGTGATAGAATTACGCTAAATTCTTATATTAACCGTAATATAAATTGATCTAATCGGGTCCCTGTTTGCCTGACCCTAGAAGTTTAATAGTGTATTTTACTCGTCATTTCATGCGCTTTGAGATTCCGCTTAGCCCAATACGCTATCTGAAATAGGAGCGACGTAAATTGAACGAATGTGATATTATTTCGCTGAATTCTTTTATTAACCATAATGTAAAATGATCCAATCGGGTCTCTGTTCGCCCTAGCCTAGAAGTTTAATAGTGGACTTTACTCACCATTCGACGCGCTTTAAGATGCCGCTTTGCCCAATGCGCTATCTGAAATAGGAGCGACGTAAATTGAACGAATGTGATAGAATTTCGCTGAATTCTTTTATTAACCATAATGTAAAATTATCTAATCGGGTCTCGGTTCGCCCAAGCCTAGAACTTTAATAGTGCATTTTATTCGCCATTTCATACGCTTTGAGATGCCGCTTAGCCCAACACGCTATCTGAAATAGGAGGGACGTAAATTGAACAAATGTGATAGAATTTCGCTGAATTCTTATATTAACCAAAATATAAAATGATCTAATCGGGTCTCTGATTGCCCTATCATAGACGTTTAATAGTGCATTTTACTCGCCATTCCGCGCGCCTTAAGATGCCGCCTAGCCCAGTACGCTATCTGACATAGGAGCGACGTAAATTGAACGAATGTGATAGAATTTTGCTGAATTCTTAAATTAACTATAATATAAAATGATCTAATCGGTTCTCTGTTTGCCCTACCCTAGAAGTTGAAGAGTGCATTTTACTCGCCATTTCATGCGCTTTGAGATACCGCTTAGCCCAATACGCTATCTGAAATAGGAGCGACGTAAGTTGAGCAAGTGTGATAGAATTTCGCTGAATTCTTTTATTAACCAGAATGTAAAATGATCTAATCGGGTCTCTGTTCGCCCTAGCCTACAAGTTTAATAGTGCATTTTATTCGCCATTTCATGCGCTTTGAGATGCCGCTTAGCCCAATACGCTATCTGAAATAGGAGCGACGGAAGTTGAACAAGTGTGATAGAATTTCGCTGAAATCTTTTATTAACAATAATGTAAAATGATCTAATCGGGTCTCTGTTCGCCCTAGCCTACAAGTTTAATAGTGGATTGTATTCGCCATTTCATGCGCTTTGAGATGCCGCGTAGCCCAATACGCTATCTGAAATAGGACGAAGTAAATTGAACAAATGTGTTAGAATTTTGCTGAATTCTTAAATTAACCATAATATTAGATGATCTAATCGGGTCTCTGCTTGCCCTACCCAAGAAGTTTAATAGTGCATTTTACTCGCCATTTCATGCGGTTTGAGATGCCGCTTTGCCCAATACGCTGTCTGAAATAGGAGCGACGTAAATTGAACGAATGTGACAGAATTTCGCTGAATTCTTAAATTAACCATAATATAAAATGATCTAATCGGGTCTCTGTTTGCCCTACCCAAGAAGTTTAATAGTGCATTTTACTTGCCATTTCATGCGCTTTGAGATGCCGCTTAGCCCAATACGCTATCTGAAATAGGAGCGACGTAAATTGAACAAATGTGATAGAATTTCGTTGAATTCTTAAATTAACCATAATATACAATGATATAATCGGCTCTCTGTTCGCCCTAGCCGAGAAGTTTAATAGTGCATTTGACTCGCCATTTCATGCGCTTTGAGATGCCGCTTAGCCCAATACGCTAACTGAAATAGGAGCGACGTATAATTGAACAAATGTGATAGAATTTCGTTTAATTCTTAAATTAATCATAATATACAATGATCTAATCGGTTCTCTGTTCGCCCTACCCTAGAAGTTTAATAGTGCATTTTACTCGCCCTTCCACGCGCTTTATGATGCCGCCTAGCCCGGTACGCTATCTGAAATAGGAGCGACGTAAGTTTAACAAATGTGATAGAATTACGCTGAATTCATATATTAACCAAAATATAAAATGATCTAATCGGGTCTCTGATTGCCCTATCATAGAAGTTTAATAGTGCATTTCACTCATAATTTCATGCGCTTTAAGATGCCGCTTAGCCGAGTACGTTACCTGAAATAGGACCGACGTAAATTGAACAAATGTGATAGATTTTTGCTGAATTCTTAAATTAACCATACTATAAAATGATCTAATCGGGTTTCTGTTTGCCCTACCCTAGAAGTTTAATAGTGCATTTCACTCGTAATTTCATGCGCTTTGAGATGCCGCTTAGCCCAATACGCTATCTGAAATAGGAGCGACGTAAATTGAACAAATGTGATAGAATTTCGCTGAATTCTTTTATTAACCTTAATGTAAAATGATCTAATCGGCTTTCAGTTCGCCCTACCCTAGAACTTTAATAGTGCATTTTACTCGCCCTTCCACGCGCTTTATGATGCCGCCTAGCCCGGTAGGCTATCTGAAATAGGAGCGACGTAAATTGAACAAATGTGATAGAATTTTGCTGAATTCTTATATTAACCTTAATGTAAAATGATCTAATCGGGTCTCTGTTTGCCCTAGCCTAGAAGTTTAATAGTGCATTTTACTCGCCATTTCATGCGCTTTGAGATGCCGCTTAGCCCAATACGCTATCTGAAATATGAGCGACGTAGGTTGAACAAATGTGATAGAATTACGCTGTATTCTTATATTAACCGTAATATAAAATGATCTAATCGGGTCCCTGTTTGCCTTACCCTAGAAGTTTAATAGTGCATTTTACTCGCCATTTCATGCGCTTTGAGATGCCGCTTAGCACAATACGCTATCTGAAATAGGAGGGACGTACATTGAACAAATGTGATAGAATTTCGCTGAATTCTTATATTAACCAAAATATAAAATGATCTAATCGGGTCTCTGATTGCCCTATCATAGAAGTTTAATAGTGCATTTTACTCGCCATTCCGCGCGCTTTAAGATGCCGCCTAGCCCAGTACGCTATCTGACATAGGAGCGACGTAAATTGAACAAATGTGATAGAATTTTGCTGAATTCTTAAATTAACTATAATATAAAATGATCTAATCGGGTCTCTGTTTGCCCTACCCTAGAAGTTTAATAGTGCATTTTACTCGCCATTTCATGCGCTTTGAGATGCCGCTTAGCCCAATACGCTATCTGTAATAGGAGCGACGTAAGTTGAACAAGTGTGATAGAATTTCGCTGAATTCTTTTATTAACCATAATGTAAAATGATCTAATCGGGTCTCTGTTCGCCCTAGCCTACAAGTTTAATAGTGCATTTTATTCGCCATTTCATGCGCTCTGAGATGCCGCGTAGCCCAATACGCTATCTGAAATAGGAGCGACGTAAATTGAAAAAATGTGATAGAATTTCCCTGAATTCTTAAATTAACGATAATATTAGATGATCTAATCGGGTCTCTCTTTCCCTTACCCTAGAAGTTTAATAGTGCACTTCACTCGTCATTTCATGCGCTTTGAGATGCCGCTTAGCCCAATACGCTATCTGAAATAGGAGCGACGTAGGTTGAACAAATGTGATAGAATGACGCTGTATTCTTATATTAACCGTAATATAAAATGATGTAATCGGGTCTCTGTTTGCTTTACCCGAGAAGTTTAATAGTGCATTTTACTCGTCATTTCATGCGCTTTGAGATTCCGCTTAGCCCAATACGCTATCTGAAATAGGAGCGACGTAAATTGAACAAATGTGATAGAATTTCGCTGAATTCATAAATTAACTATAATATAAAATGATCTAATCGGGTCACTGATTGCCCTATCATAGAAGTTTAATAGTGCATTTTACTCGCCATTTCATGCGCTTTGAGATGCCGCTTAGCCCAATACGCTATCTGAAATAGGAGCGACGTAAATTGAACAAATGTGATAGAATTTCGCTGAATTCTTATATTAACCAAAATATAAAATGATCTAATCGGGTCTCTGATTGCCCTATCATATATGATTAATAGTGTATTTTACTCGCCACTCCACGCGCTTTAGGATGCCGCATAGCCCAGTACGCTATCCGAAATAGGAGCGACGTAAATTGAACAAATGTGATAGAATTTTGCTGAATTCTTAAATTAACCATAATATAAAATGATCTAATCGGGTCTCTGTTTGCCTTATCCTAGAAGAGTAGTATTGCACTTTACTCGCCATTTCATGCGCTTTGAGATGCCGCTTAGCCCAATACGCTATCTGAAATAGCAGCGACGTAAATTGAACAAATGTGATAGAATTTCCCTGAATTCTTATATTAACCTTAATGTAAAATGATCTAATCGGGTGTGTGTTCGCCCTACCATAGAAGTCTAATAGTGCATTCTACTCGCCATTTCATGCGCTTTGAGATGCCGCTTAGCCCAATACGCTACCTGAAATAAGAGCGACGTAGGTTGAACAAATGTGATAGAATTACGCTGTATTCTTATATTAACCGTAATATAAAATTGTCTAATCGGGTCTCTGTTTGCTTTACCCGAGAAGTTTAATAGTGCATTTTACTCGTCATTTCATGCGCTTTGAGATTCCGCTTAGCCCAATACGCTATCTGAAATAGGAGCGACGTAAATTGAACAAATGTGATAGAATTTCGCTGAATTCTTATATTAACCAAAATATAAAATGATCTAATCGGGTCTCTGTTTGCCATACCCGAGAAGTTTAATAGTGCATTTTGCTCGCCATTTCATGCGCTTTGAGATGCCGCGTAGCCCAATACGCTATCTGAAATAGGGGCGACGTAAATTGAAAAAATGTGATAGAATTTCCGTGAATTCTTATATTAACCTTAATGTAAAATGATCTAATCGGGTCTCTGATCGCCCTACCATTGAAGTCTAATAGTGCATTTCACTCGCCATTTCATGCGCTTTGAGATGCCGCCTAGCCCAGTACGCTATCCGAAATAGGAGCGACGTAAGTTGAACAAATGTGATAGAATTACGCTGCATTCTTATATTAACCGTAATATAAAATGATCTTATCGGGTCTCTGTTTGCCTTATCCTAGAAGTTTAATAGCACATTTTACTCGACATTTCATGCGCTTTGAGAGGCCGCTTAGCGCAATACGCTATCTGAAATAGGAGCGACGTAACTTGAACAAATGTGATAGAATTACGCTGAATTCTTTTATTAACCGTAATATAAAATGATCTAATCGGGTCGCTGTTTGCCTTATCCTAGAAGTTTAATAGTGCATTTTACTCGCCATTTCATGCGCTTTGAGATGCCGCTTAGCCCAATACGCTATCTGAAATAGGAGCGACGTAAATTGAACAAATGTGATAGAATTTCCCTGAAATCTTATATTAAACAAAATATAAAATGATCTAATCGGTTCTCTGATTGCCGTATCATAGAAGTTTAACAGTGCATTTCACTCGTCATTTCATGCGCTTTGAGATGCCGCTTAGCCCAATCAGCTATCTGAAATAGGAGCGACGTAAATTGAACAAATTGTGATAGAATTGCGCTGAATTCTTAAATTAACCATAATATAAAATGATCTAATCGGGTCTCTGTTTGCCCTACCCTAGAAGTTTAATAGTGCATTTTACTCGCCATTTCATGCGCCTTGAGATGCCGCCTAGCACAGTATGCTATCTGATATAGGAGCGACGTAAATTGAACTAATGTGATAGAATATTGCTGAATTCTTAAATTAACCATAATGTAAAATGATCTAATCGGGTCTCTGTTCGCCCTAGCCTAGAAGTTCAATAGTGCATTCTAGTCCCCATTTCATGCGCTTTGAGATGCCGCTTAGCCCAATAGGCTATCTGAAATAGGAGGGACGTACATTGAACAAATGTGATAGAATTTCGCTGAATTCTTATATTAACCGTAATATAAAATGATCTTATCGGGTCTCTGTCTGCCTTATCCTAGAAGTTTAATAGCACATTTTACTCGACATTTCATGCGCTTTGAGAGGCCGCTTAGCGCAATACGCTATCTGAAATAGGAGCGACGTAAATTGAACAAATGTGATAGAATTTCGCTGAATTCTTATATTAACCAAAATATAAAATGATCTAATCGGGTCTCTGAATGCCCTATCATAGAAGTTTAATGGTGCATTTCACTCGTCATTTCATGCGCTTTGAGATGCCGCCTAGCCCAGTATGCTATCTGATATAGGAGCGACGTAAATTGAACAAATGTGATAGAATTACGCTGCATTCTTATATTAACCGTAATGTAAAATGATCTTATCGGGTCTCTGTTTGCCTTATCCTAGAAGTTTAATAGCACATTTTACTCGACATTTCATGCGCTTTGAGAGGCCGCTTAGCCCAATACGCTATCTGAAGTCGGAGCGACGTAAATTGAAAAATGTGATAGAATTTCCCTGAATTCTTATATTAACCTTAATGTAAAATGATCTAATCGGGTCTCTGTTCGCCCTACCATAGAAGTCTATTAGTGCATTACACTCGTCATTTCATGCGCTTTGAGATGCCGCTTAGCCCAATACGCTATCTGAAATAGGAGCGACGTAAATTGAACAAATGTGATAGAATTTTGCTGAATTCTTAAATTAACCATAATGTAAAATGATCTAATCGGGTCTCTGTTTGCCCTACCCTAGAAGTTTAATAGTGCATTTTACTCGCCATTTCATGCGCTTTGAGAAGCCGCATAGCACAATACGCTATCTGAAGTAGGAGCGACGTAAATTGAAAAATGTGATAGAATTTCCCTGAATTCTTATATTAACCTTAATGTAAAATGATCTAATCGGGTCTCGGTTCGCCCTACCATAGAAGTCTATTAGTGCATTTCACTCGTCATTTCATGCGCTTTGAGATGCCGCTTAGCCCAATACGCTATCTGAAATAGGAGCGACGTAAATTGAACAAATGTGATAGAATTTCGCAGAATTCTTATATTAACCAAAATATAAAATGATCTAATCGGGTCTCTGATTGCCCTATCATAGAAGTTTAGTAGTGCATTTTACTCGCCATTCCACGCGCTTTAAGATGCCGCCTATCCCAGTACGATATCTGAAATAGGAGCGACGTAAGTTGAGAAATGTGATAGAATTTTGCTGAATTCTTAAATTAACCATAATGTAAAATGATCTAATCGGGTCTCTGTTTGCCCTACCCTAGAAGTTTAATAGTGCATTTTACTCGCCATTTCATGCGCTTTGAGAAGCCGCATAGCACAATACGCTATCTGAAGTAGGAGCGACGTAAATTGAAAAATGTTATAGAATTTCCCTGAATTCTTATATTAACCTTAATGTAAAATGATCTAATCGGGTCTCTGTTCGCCCTACCATAGAAGTCTATTAGTGCATTTCACTCGTCATTTCATGCGCTTTGAGATGCCGCTTAGCCCAATACGCTATCTGAAATAGGAGCGACGTAAATTGAACAAATGTGATAGAATTTCGCAGAATTCTTATATTAACCAAAATATAAAATGATCTAATCTGGTCTCTGTTCGCCCTAGCCAAGAAGTTTGATAGTGCATTTTGTTCGCCATTTCATGCGCTTTGAGATGCCGCTTAGGCCAATACGCTATCTGAAATAGGAACGACGTAAATTGAACGAATGTGATAGAATTACGCTGGATTCTTAAATTAACCATAATATAAAATGATTTAATCGGGTATTTGTTCGCCCCACCCTAGAAGTTTAATAGTCCATTTAACTCGCCATTGCATGTGCTTTGAGATGCCGCATAGCCCAATATGCTATCTGAAATAGGAGCGACGTAAATTGAAGCTCGCCCTACCATTGAAGTCTAATAGTGCATTTCACTGGACATGTCATGCGCTTTCAGATGCCGCTTAGCCCAATGCGCTTTCTGAAATAGGAGCGACGTAAATTGAACAAATGTGATAGAATTTCGCTGAATTCATACATTAACCATAATATAAAATGATCTAATCGGGTCTCTGTTTGCCCTACCCTAGAAGTTTAATAGTGCATTTCACTCGCCATTTCATGCGCTTTGAGATGCCGCTTAGACCAATACGCTATCTGAAATAGGAGCGACGTAAATTGAACAAATGTGATAGAACTTCGCTGAAATCTTATATTAAACAAAATATAAAATGATCTAATCAGGTCTCTGATTGCCCTACCCTAGAAGTTTAATAGTGCATTTTGTTCGCCATTTCATGCGATTTGAGATGCCGCTTAGCCCAATACGCTATCTGAAATAGGACCGACGTAAGTTGAACGAATGTGATAGAATTTTGCTGAATTCTTAAATTAACCATAATATAAAATGATCTAATCGGGTCTCTGTTTGCCCTACCCTAGAAGTTTAATAGTGCATTTTGTTCGCCATTTCATGCGATTTGAGATGCCGCTTAGCCCAATACGCTATCTGAAATAGGAGCGACGTAAATTGAGCAAATGTGATAGAATTTCCATGAAATCTTATATTAACCAAAATATAAAATGATCTAAACGGGTCTCTGATTGCCCTATCATAGAATTTTAATAGTTCATTTTACTCGCCATTCCACGCGCTTTAGGATGCCGCCTAGCCCAGTACGCTATCTGAAATAGGTGCGATGTAAGTTGAATAAATGTGATAGAATTACGCTGAGTTCTTATATTAACCGTAATATAAAATGATCTAATCGGGTCTCTGTTTGCCCTAGCCTAGAAGTTTAATAGTGCATTTTACTCGCCATTTCATGCGCTTTCAGATGCCGCTTAGCCCAATACGCTGTCTGAAATAGAAGCGACGTAAATTGAACAAATGTGATAGAATTTTGCTGAATTCTTAAATTAACCATAATATAAAATGATCTAATCGTGTCTCTGTTCGCCCTACCATAGAAGTCTAATGGTGCATTTCACTCGCCATTTCATGCGCTTTGAGATGCCGCTTAGCCCAATAAGCTATCTGAAATATGAGCGACGTAAATTGAACAAATGTGATAGAATTTCCCTGAAATCTTATATTAAACAAAATATAAGATGAACTAATCGGGTCTCTGATTGCTCTATCATAGAAGTTTAGTAGTGCATTTTACTCGCCCTTCCACGCGCTTTAAGATGCCGCCTAGACCAGTACGCTATCTGAAATAGGAGCGACGTAAATTGAAGAAATGTGATTGAATTTCCCTGAATTCTTATATTAACTTTAATGTAAAACGATCTAATCGGGTCTCTGCTCGCCCTACCATTGAGGTCTAATAGTGCATTTCACTCGACATTTCATGCGCTTTCAGATGCCGCTTAGCCCAATGCGCTATCTGAAATAGGAGCGACGTAAATTGAACAATTGTGATAGAATTTCGCTGAATTCTTAAATTAACCATAATATAAAATGATCTAATCGGGTCTCTGTTTGTCGTACCCTAGAAGTTTAATAGAGCATTTTACTCGCCATTTCATGCGCTTTGAGATGCCGCATAGCCCAATACGCTATCTGAAAATAGGGACCGACGTAAGTTGAACGAATGTGATAGAATTTTGCTGAATTCTTAAATTAACCATAATATAAAATGATCTAATCGGGTCTCTGTTTGCCCTAACCCTAGAAGTTTAATAGTGCATTTCATTCGTCACTTCATGCGCTTTGAGAAGCCGCTAAGCCCAATAAGCTATCTGAAATAGGAGCGACGTAAATTGAACAAATGTGATAGAATTTCGCAGAATTCTTATATTAACCAAAATATAAAATGATCTAATCTGGTCTCTGTTCGCCCTAGCCTAGAAGTTTAACAGTGCATTTTGTTTGTCATTTCATGCGCTTTGAGATGCCGCTTAGCCCAATACGCTATCTGAAATAGGAGCGACGTAAATTGAACAAATGTGATAGAATTTCCCAGAAATCTTATATTAACCAAAATATAAAATGATGTAAATCGGGTCCCTCTGATTGCCCTGTCATAGAAGATTAGTAGTGCATTTTTACTCGCCATTTCATGCGCTTTGAGATGCCGCTTAGCCCAATACGCTATCTGAAATAGGAGCAACGTAAATTGAACAAATGTGATAGAATTTCCCTGAAATCTTATATTAAACAAAATATAAAATGATCTAATCGGTTCTCTGATTGCCCTATCATAGAAGTTTAACAGTGCATTTCACTCGTCATTTCATGCGCTTTGAGATTCCGCTTAGCCCAATCAGCTATCTGGAATAGGAGCGACGTAAATTGAACAAATTGTGATAGAATTTCGCTGAATTCTTAAATTAACCATAATATAAAATGATCTAATCGGGGTCTCTGTTTGCAATACCCGAGAAGTTTAATAGTGCATTTTTACTCGCCATTTTCATGTGCTTTGAGATGCCGCTTAGCCCCAATACGCTATCTGAAATAGGAGCGACGTAAATTGAACAAATGTGATAGAATTTCGCTGAATCCTTATATTAACCAAAATATAAAATGATCTAATCGGATCTCTGAATGCCCTATCATAGAAGTTTAATGGTGCGTTTCACTCGTCATTTCATGCGCTTTGAGGTGCCGCCTAGCCCAGTATGCTATCTGATATAGGAGCGACGTAAATTGAACAAATGTGATAGAATTTCGCTGAATTCTTAAATCAACCATAATATAAAATGATCTAATCAGGTCTCTGTTTGCACTACCCTAGAAGTTTAACAGTGCATTTTGTTCGCCATTTCATGCGCTTTGAGATGCCGCTTAGCCCAATACGCTATCTGAAATAGGAGCGACGTAAATTGAACAAATGTGATAGAATTTCCCAGAAATCTTATATTAACCAAAATATAAAATGATGTAATCGGGTCTCTGATTGCCCTGTCATAGAAGATTAGTAGTGCATTTTACTCGCCATTCCACGCGCTTTAAGATGCCGCCTAGCCCAGTACGCTATCTGAAATAGGAGCGACGTAACTTGAAAATATGTGATAGAATTACTCTGAATTCTTATATTAACCGTAATATAAAATGATCTAATCGGGTCGCTGTTTGCCTTATCCTAGAAGTTTAATAGCGCATTTTACTCGCCATTTCATGCGCTTTGAGATGTCGCCTTAGCCCAATACGCTATCTGAAATAGGAGCGACGTAAATTGAAACAAATGTGATAGAATTTCGCAGAATTCTTATATTAACCAAAATATAAAAATGATCTAATCTGGTCTCTGTTTCGCCCTACCATAGAAGTCTTATAGTGCATTTCTCTCGCCATTTCATGCGCTTTGAGATGCCGCTTAGCCCAATACGCTATCTGAAGTAGGAGCGGACGTAAGTTGAACAAATGTGATAGAATTTCGCTGAATTCTTTTATAAACCATAACGTAAAATGATCTGATCGGGGCTCTGTTCGCCCTAGCTTAGAAGTTTAATAGTGCATTTTATTCGCCATTTCATGCGCTTTGAGATGCCGCTTAGCCGAATTCGCTATCTGAAATAGGAGCGACGTAAATTGAACAAATGTGATAAAAATTTCCCTGAAATCATATATTAAACAAAATATAAAATGATCTAATCGGTTCTCTGATTGCCCCTATCATAGAAGTTTAAACAGTGCATTTCACTCGTCATTTCATGCGCTTTGAGATTCCGCTTAGGCCCATTCAGCTATCTGAAAATAGGAGCGACGTAAATTGAACAAATTGTGATAGAATTTCGCTGAATTATTAAATTAACCATAATATAAAATGATCTAATCGGGTCTCTGTTTGCAATACCCTAGAAGTTTAATAGTGCATTTTACTCGCCATTTTCATGTGCTTTGAGATGCCGCTTAGCCCAATACGCTATCTGAAATAGGAGCGACGTAAATTGAACAAATGTGATAGAATTTCGCTGAATCCTTATATTAACCAAAATATAAAACTGATCTAATCGGATCTCTGAATGCCCTATCATAGAAGTTTTAATGGTGCGTTTTCACTCGTCATTTCATGCGCTTTGAGGTGCCGCCTAGCCCAGTATGCTATCTGATATAGGGAGCGACGTAAATTGAAACAAATGTGATAGAATTTCGCTGAATTCTTAAATCAACCATAATATAAAATGATCTAATCAGGTCTCTGTTTGCACTACCCTAGAAGTTTAACAGTGCATTTTGTTCACCATTTCATGCGCTTTGAGATGCCGCTTAGCCCAATACGCTATCTGAAATAGGAGCGACGTAAATTGAACAAATGTGATAGAATTTCCCCAGAAATCTTATATTAACCAAAATATAAAATGATGTAATCGGGTCTCTGATTGCCCTGTCCATAGAAGATTAGTAGTGCATTTTACTCGCCATTCCACGCGCTTTAAGATGCCGCCTAGCCCAGTACGCTATCTGAAATAGGAGCGCCCAGTACGCTATCTGAAATAGGAGCGACGTAACTTGAACAAATGTGATAGAATTACGCTGAATTCTTATATTAACCGTAATATAAAATGATCTAATCGGGTCGCTGTTTGCCTTATCCTAGAAGTTTAATAGCGCATTTTACTCGCCATTTCATGCGCTTTGAGATGTCGCTTAGCCCAATACGCTATCTGAAATAGGAGCGACGTAAATTGAACAAATGTGATAGAATTTCGCAGAATTCTTATATTAACCAAAATATAAAATGATCTAATCTGGTCTCTGTTCGCCCTACCATAGAAGTCTTATAGTGCATTTCTCTCGCCATTTCATGCGCTTTGAGATGCCGCTTAGCCCAATACGCTATCTGAAGTAGGAGCGACGTAAGTTGAACAAATGTGATAGAATTTCGCTGAATTCTTTTATAAACCATAATGTAAAATGATCTGATCGGGGCTCTGTTCACCCTAGCTTAGAAGTTTAATAGTGCATTTTATTCGCCATTTCATGCGCTTTGAGATGCCGCTTAGCCGAATTCGCTATCTGAAATAGGAGCGACGTAAATTGAACAAATGTGATAAAATTTCCCTGAAATCATATATTAAACAAAATATAAAATGATCTAATCGGGTCTCTGATTGCCCTATCATAGAAGTTTAATAGTGCTTTTCACTCGTCATTTCATGCGCTTTGAGATGCCGCCTAGCCCAGTATGCTATCTGATATAGGAGCGACGTAAATTGAACTAATGTGATAGAATATTGCTGAATTCTTAAATTAACCATAATGTAAAATGATCTAATCGGGTCTCTGTTCGCCCTAGCCTAGAAGTTCAATAGTGCATTCTAGTCCCCATTTCATGCGCTTTGAGATGCCGCTTAGCCCAATAGGCTATCTGAAATAGGAGCGACGAAAATTGAACAAATGTGATACAATTTCCCTGAAATCATATATTAATCAAAATATAAAATGATGTAATCGGGTCTCTGATTGCCCTGTCATAGAAGATTAGTAGTGCATTTTACTCGCCATTTCATGCGCTTTGAGATGCCGCTTAGCCCAATACGCTATCTGAAATAGGAGCAACGTAAATTGAACAAATGTGATAGAATTTCCCTGAAATCTTATATTAAACAAAATATAAAATGATCTAATCGGTTCTCTGATTGCCCTATCATAGAAGTTTAACAGTACATTTCACTCGTCATTTCATGCGCTTCGAGATGCCGCTTAGCCCAATCAGCTATCTGAAATAGGAGCGACGTAAATTGAACAAATTGTGATAGAATTTCGCTGAATTCTTAAATTAACCATAATATAAAATGATCTAATCGGGTCTCTGTTTGCAATACCCTAGAAGTTTAATAGTGCATTTTACTCGCCATTTCATGTGCTTTGAGATGCCGCTTAGCCCAATACGCTATCTGAAATAGGAGCGACGTAAATTGAACAAATGTGATAGAATTTCGCTGAATCCTTATATTAAACAAAATATAAAACGATCTAATCGGGTCTCTGATTGCCCTATCATAGAAGTTTAATAGTGCTTTTCACTCGTCATTTCATGCGCTTTGAGATGCCGCCTAGCCCAGTATGCTATCTGATATAGGAGCGACGTAAATTGAACTAATGTGATAGAATTTTGCTGAATTCTTAAATTATCCATAATGTAAAATGATCTAATCGGGTCTCTGTTCGCCCTAGCCTAGAAGTTCAATAGTGCATTCTAGTCCCCATTTCATGCGCTTTGAGATGCCTCTGAGCCCAGTAGGCTATCTGAAATAGGAGCGACGAAAATTGAACAAATGTGATACAATTTCCCTGAAATCATATATTAATCAAAATATAAAATGATGTAATCGGGTCTCTGATTGCCCCATCATAGAAGATTAGTAGTGCATTTTACTCGCCATTCCACGCGCTGTTAGATGCCGCCTAGCCCAGTACGCTATCTGAAATAGGAGGGACGTAACTTGAACAAATGTGATAGAATTACGCTGAATTCTTTTATTAACCATAACATAAAATGATCTAATCGGGTCTCTGTTTGCCCTACGCTAGAAGTTTAATAGTGCATTTTACTCGCCATTCCACGCGCTTTAAGATGCCGCCTGGCCCAATACGCTATCTGAAATAGGAGCGACGTAAATTGAACAAATGTGATAGAATTTCGCTGAATCCTTATATTAACCAAAATATAAAAAGATCTAATCGGATCTCTGAATGCCCTATCATAGAAGTTTAATGGTGCGTTTCACTCGTCATTTCATGCGCTTTGAGGTGCCGCCTAGCCCAGTATGCTATCTGATATAGGAGCGACGTAACTTGAACAAATGTGATAGAATTTTGCTGAATTCTTAAATTAACCATAATATAAAATGAACGTATCGGGTCTCTGTTTGGCCTACCCTAGAAGTTTAATAGTGCATTTTACTCGCCATTTCATGCGCTTTGAGATGCCGCTTAGCCGAATACGCTAACTGAAATAGGAGCGACGTAAATTGAACAAATGTGATAGAATTTCCCTGAAATCTTATATTAATCAAAATATAAAATGATGTAATCGGGTCTCTGATTGCCCTATCATAGAAGATTAGTAGTTCATTTTACTCGCCATTCCACGCGCTTTAAGATGCCGCCTAGCCCAGTACGCTATCTGACATAGGAGCGATGTAACTTGAACAAATGTGATAGAATTACGCTGAATTCTTATATTAACCGTAATATAAAATGATCTAATCGGGTCGCTGTTTGCCTTATCCTAGAAGTTTAATAGCGCATTTTACTCGCCATTTCATGCGCTTTGAGATGCCGCTTAGCCCAATACGCTATCTGAAATAGGAGCGACGTAAATTGAACAAATGTGATAGATTTTCGCTGAATTCTTAAATTAACCATAATATAAAATGATCTAATCGGGTGTCTGTTCGCTCTAACCTAGAAGTTTAATAGGGCATTTTATTCGACATTTCATGCGCTTTGAGATGCCGCTTAGCCCAATACGCTATCTGAAATAGGAGCGACGTAAATTGAACAAATGTGATAGAATTTCCCTGAAATCTTATTTTAACCAAAATATAAAATGATCTAAACGGGTCTCTGATTGCCCTATCATAGAAGTTTAGTAGTGCATTTTACTCGCCATTCCACGCCCTTTAAGATGCCGCCTAGCCCAGTATGCTATCTGAAATAGGAGCGACGTAAGTTGAACAAATGTGATAGAATTTTGCTGAATTCTTAAATTAACCATAACATAAAATGATCGAATCGGGTCTCTGTTTACCCTACGCTACAAGTTTAATAGTGCATTTTACTCGCCATTTCATGCGCTTTGATATGCCGCTTAGCCCAATACGCTATCTGAAATAGGACCGACGTAAGTTGAACGAATGTGATAGAATTTTGCTGAATTCTTAAATTAACCATAATATAAAATGATCTAATCGGGTCTCTGTTTGCCCTACCCTAGAAGTTTAATAGTGCATTTTGTTCGCCATTTCATGCGCTTTGAGATGCCGCTTAGCCCAATACGCTATCTGAAATAGGAGCGACGTAAATTGAACAAATGTGATAGAATTTCCCTGAAATCTTATTTTAACCAAAATATAAAATGATCTAAACGGGTCTCTGATTGCCCTATCATAGAATTTTAATAGTTCATTTTACTCGCCATACCACGCGCTTTAAGATGCCGCCTAGCCCAGTACGCTATCTGAAATAGGTGCGATGTAAGTTGAATAAATGTGATAGAATTACGCTGAATTCTTATATTAACCGTAATATAAAATGATCTAATCGGGTCTCTGTTTGCCCTAGCCTAGAAGTTTAATAGTGCATTTTACTCGCCATTTCATGCGCTTTCAGATGCCGCTTAGCCCAATACGCTATCTGAAATAGGACCGACGTAAGTTGAACGAATGTGATAGAATTTTGCTGAATTCTTAAATTAACCATAATATAAAATGATCTGATCGGGTCTCTGTTTGCCCTACCATAGAAGTCTAATGGTGCATTTTATTCGCCATTTCATGCGCTTTGAGATGCCGCGTAGCCGAATACGCTATCTGAAATAGGAGCGACGTAAATTGAACAAATGTGATACAATTTCCCTGAAATCTGATATTGAACAAAATATAAAATGATCTAATCTGGTCTCTGATTGCCCTATCATAGAAGTTTAGTAGTGCATTTTACTCGACAATCCACGCCCTTTAAGATGCCGCCTAGCCCAATACGCTATCTGAAATAGGAGCGACGTAAATTGAACAAATGTGATAGATTTTCGCTGAATTCTTAAATAAACCATAATATAAAATGATCTAATCGGGTGTCTGTTCGCTCTAACCTAGAAGTTTAATAGGGCATTTTATTCGACATTTCATGCGTTTTGAGATGCCGCTTAGCCCAATACGCTATCTGAAATAGGAGCGACGTAAGTTGAACGAATGTGACAGAATTTCGCTGAATTCTTTTATTAACCATAATGTAAAATGATCTAATCGGGTGTCTGTTCGCTCTAACCTAGAAGTTTAATAGGGCATTTTATTCGACATTTCATGCGCTTTGAGATGCCGCTTAGCCCAATGCGCTATCTGAAATAGGAGCGACGTAAATTGAACAAATGTGATAGAACGTCGCTGAAATCTTATATTAAACAAAATATAAAATGATCTAATCAGGTCTCTGATTGCCCTATCATAGAAGTTTAGTAGTGCATTTCACTCGCCATTCCACGCCCTTTAAGATGCCGCCTAGCCCAGTATGCTATCTGAAATAGGAGCGACGTAAGTTGAACAAATGTGACAGAATTACGCTGAATTCTTATATTAACCGTAATATAAAATGATCTAATCGGGTCTCTGTTTGTCCTACCCTAGAAGTTTAATAGAGCATTTTACTCGCCATTTCATGCGCTTTGGGATGCCGCATAGCCCAATACGCTATCTGAAATAGGAGCGACGTAAATTGAACGAATGTGATAGAATTTTGCTGAATTCTTAAATGAACCAAAACATAAAATGATCTAATCGGGTCTCTGTTTGCCCTATCATAGAAGTTTAATAGTGCTTTTCACTCGTCATTTCATGCGCTTTGAGATGCCGCCTAGCCCAGTATGCTATCTGATATAGGACCGACGTAAATTGAACTAATGTGATAGAATATTGCTGAATTCTTAAATTAACCATAATGTAAAATGATCTAATCGGGTCTCTGTTCGCCCTAGCCTAGAAGTTTAATAGTGCATTCTAGTCCCCATTTCATGCGCTTTGAGATGCCGCTTAGCCCAATAGGCTATCTGAAATAGGAGCGACGTAAATTGAACAAATGTGATAGAATTTCCCTGAAATCATATATTAATCAAAATATAAAATGATGTAATCGGGTCTCTGATTGCCCTATCATAGAAGATTAGTAGTGCATTTTACTTGCCATTCCACGCGCTGTTAGATGCCGCCTAGCCCAGTACGCTATCTGAAATAGGAGCGACGTAACTTGAACAAATGTGATAGAATTACGCTGAATTCTTTTATTAACCGTAATATAAAATGATCTAATCGGGTCGCTGTTTGCCTTATCCTAGAAGTTTAATAGTGCATTTTACTCGCCATTTCATGCGCTTTGAGATGCCGCTTAGCCCAATACGCTATCTGAAATAGGAGCGACGTAAATTGAACAAATGTGATAGAATTTCCCTGAAATCTTATATTAAACAAAATATAAAATGATCTAATCGGTTCTCTGATTGCCGTATCATAGAAGTTTAACAGTGCATTTCACTCGTCATTTCATGCGCTTTGAGATGCCGCTTAGCCCAATCAGCTATCTGAAATAGGAGCGACGTAAATTGAACAAATTGTGATAGAATTGCGCTGAATTCTTAAATTAACCATAATATAAAATGATCTAATCGGGTCTCTGTTTGCCCTACCCTAGAAGTTTAATAGTGCATTTTACTCGCCATTTCATGCGCTTTGAGATGCCGCTTAGCCCAATACGCTATCTGAAATAGGAGCGACGTAAATTGAACAAATGTGATAGAATTTCCCTGAAATCATATATTAATCAAAATATAAAATGATCTAATCGGGTCTCTGATTGCCCTATCATAGAAGTTTAATAGTGCATTTCACTCATCATTTCATGCGCTTTGAGATGCCGCTTAGCCCAATACGCTATCTGAAATAAGAGCGACGTAAATTGAACAAATGTGATAGAATTTCCTTGAAACCTTATATTAAACAAAATATAAAATCATCTAATCGGGTCTCTGATTGCCCTATCATAGAAGTTTAGTAGTGCATTTTACTCGCCCTTCCACGCGCTTTAAGATGCCGTCTAGCCCAGTACGCTATCTGAAATAGGAGCGACGTAAGTTGAACAAATGTGATAGAATTTCGCTGAATTCTCATATTAACATTAATGTAAAATGATCTAGTCGAGTCTCTGTTCGCCCTACACTAGAAGTTTAATAGTGCATTTCACTCGTCATTTCATGCGATTTGAGATGCCGCTTAGCCCAATACGCTAACTGAAATAGGAGCGACGTAAATTGAACAAATGTGATAGAATTTCCCTGAATTCTTATATTAACCTTAATGTAAAATGATCCAATCGGGTCTCTGTTCGCCCTACCCTAGAAGTTTAATAGTGCATTTCACTCGCTATTCCACGCGCTTTAAGATGCCGGCTAGCCCAGTAGCCTATCTGAAATAGGAGTGACGTAAATTGAACAAATGTGATAGAATTACGCTGAATTCTTATATTAACCGTAATATAAAATGATCTAATCGGGTCGCTGTTTGCCTTATCCTAGAAGTTTAATAGCGCATTTTACTTGCCATTTCATGCGCTTTGAGATGCCGCTTAGCCCAATACGCTATCTGAAATAGGAGCGACGTAAATTTAACAAATGTGACAGATTTTCGCTGAATTCTTAAATTAACCATAATATGAAATGATCTAATCGGGTGTCTGTTCGCTCTAACCTAGAAGTTTAATAGGGCATTTTATTCGACATTTCATGCGCTTTGAGATGCCGCTTAGCCCAATACGCTATCTGAAATAGGAGCGACGTAAATTGAACAAATGTGATAGAATTTCGCATAATTCTTATATTAACCAAAATATAAAATGATCTAATCTGGTCTCTGTTCGCCCTACCATAGAAGTCTAATAGTGCATTTCTCTCGCCATTTCATGCGCTTTGAGATGCCGCTTAGCCCAATACGCTATCTGAAGTAGGAGCGACGTAAGTTGAACAAATGTGATAGAATTTCGCTGAATTCTTTTATTAACCATAATGTAAATTGATCTAATCGGGTTTCTGTTTGCCCTACCCTAGAAGTCTAATGGTGCATTTTATTCGCCATTTCATGCGCTTTGAGATGCCGCGTAGCCGAATACGCTATCTGAAATAGGAGCGACGTAAATTGAACAAATGTGATACAATTTCCCTGAAATCTGATATTGAACAAAATATAAAATGATCTAATCTGGTCTCTGTTCGCCCTACCATAGAAGTCTAATAGTGCATTTCTCTCGCCATTTCATGCGCTTTGAGATGCCGCTTTGCCCAATACGCTATCTGAAATAGGAGCGACGGAAATTGAACGAATGTGATAGTATTTCGCTGAATTCTTTTATTAACCATAATGTAAAATGATCTAATCGGGTCTCTGTTCGCCCTAGCCTAGAAGTTTAATAGTGGACTATACTCACCATTCGACGCGCTTTAAGATGCCGCCTAGCCCAGTACGCTATCTGAAACAGGAGCGACCTAAATTGAACAAATGTGATAGAATTTTGCTGAATTCTTAAATTAACCATAATATAAAATGATCTAATCGTGTCTCTGCTTGCCCTACCCTAGAAGTTTAATAGTGCATTTTACTCGTCATTTCATGCGCTTTGAGATGCCGCTTTGCCCAATACGCTATCTGAAATAGGAGCGACGTAAATTAAACGAATGTGATAGAATTTCGCTGAATTCTTTTATTAACCATAATGTAAAATGATGTAATCGGGTCTCTGTTCGCCCTAGCCTAGAACTTTAATAGTGCATTTTATTCGCCATTTCATACGCTTTGAGATGCCGCTTAGCACAATACGCTATCTGAAATAGGAGGGACGTACATTGAACAAATGTGATAGAATTTCGCTGAATTCTTATATTAACCAAAATATAAAATGATCTAATCGGGTCTCTGATTGCCCTATCCTAGAAGTTTAATAGTGCATTTTACTCACCATTCGACGCGCTTTAAGATGCCGCCTAGCCCAGTACGCTATCTGAAACAGGAGCAACGTAAATTGAAAAAATGTGATAGAATTTCCCTGAATTCTTAAATTAACGATAATATTAGATGATCTAATCGGGTCTCTCTTTCCCTTACCCTAGAAGTTTAATAGTGCACTTCACTCGTCATTTCATGCGCTTTGAGATGCCGCTTAGCCCAATACGCTATCTGAAATAGGAGCGACGTAGGTTGAACAAATGTGATAGAATAACGCTGTATTCTTATATTAACCGTAATATAAAATGATCTAATCGGGTCTCTGTTTGCTTTACCCGAGAAGTTTAATAGTGTATTTTACTCGTCATTTCATGCGCTTTGAGATTCCGCTTAGCCCAATACGCTATCTCAAATAGGAGCGACGTAAATTGAACAAATGTGATAGAATTTCCGTGAATTCTTATATTAACCTTAATGTAAAATGATCTAATCGGGTCTCTGATCGCCCTACCATTGAAGTCTAATAGTGCATTTCACTCGCCATTTCATGCGCTTTGAGATGCCGCCTAGCCCAGTACGCTATCTGAAATAGGAGCGACGTAAGTTGAACAAATGTGATAGAATTACGCTGCATTCTTATATTAACCGTAATATAAAATGATCTTATCGGGTCTCTGTTTGCCTTATCCTAGAAGTTTAATAGCACATTTTACTCGCCATTTCATGCGCTTTGAGAGGCCGCTTAGCCCAATACGCTATCTGAAATAGGAGCGACGTAAATTGAACAAATGTGATAGAATTTCCGTGAATTCTTATATTAACCTTAATGTAAAATGATCTAATCGGGTCTCTGATCGCCCTACCATAGAAGTCTAATAGTGCATTTCACTCGCCATCTCATGCGCTTTGAGATGCCGCCTAGCCCAGTATGCTATCTGATATAGGAGCGACGTAAATTGAACAAATGTGATAGAATTTTGCTGAATTCTTAAATTAACCATAATGTAAAATGATCTAATCGGGTCTCTGTTTGCTTTATCCGAGAAGTTTAATAGTGCATTTTACTCGTCATTTCATGCGCTTTGAGATTCCGCTTAGCCCAATACGTTATCTGAAATAGGAGCGACGTAAATTGAACAAATGTGATAGAATTTCCGTGAATTCTTATATTAACCTTAATGTAAAATGATCTAATCGGGTCTCTGATCGCCCTACCATTGAAGTCTAATAGTGCATTTCACTCGCCATTTCATGCGCTTTGAGATGCCGCCTAGCCCAGTACGCTATCTGAAATAGGAGCGACGTAAGTTGAACAAATGTGATAGAATTACGCTGCATTCTTATATTAACCGTAATATAAAATGATCTTATCGGGTCTCTGTTTGCCTTATCCTAGAAGTTTAATAGCACATTTTACTCGACATTTCATGCGCTTTGAGAGGCCGCTTAGCGCAATACGCTATCTGAAATAGGAGCGACGTAAATTGAACAAATGTGATAGAATTTCGCTGAATTCTTATATTAACCAAAATATAAAATGATCTAATCGGGTCTCTGAATGCCCTATCATAGAAGTTTAATGGTGCATTTAACTCGACATTTCATGCGCTTTGAGAGGCCGCTTAGCCCAATACGCTATCTGAAGTCGGAGCGACGTAAATTGAAAAATGTGATAGAATTTCCCTGAATTCTTATATTAACCTTAATGTAAAATGATCTAATCGGGTCTCTGTTCGCCCTACCATAGAAGTCTATTAGTGCATTTCACTCGTCATTTCATGCGCTTTGAGATGCCGCTTAGCCCAATACGCTATCTGAAATAGGAGCGACGAAAATTGAACTAATGTGATAGAATTTTGCTGAATTCTTAAATTAACCATAATGTAAAATGATCTAATCGGGTCTCTGTTTGCCCTACCCTAGAAGTTTAATAGTGCATTTTACTCGCCATTTCATGCGCTTTGAGAAGCCGCATAGCACAATACGCTATCTGAAGTAGGAGCGACGTAAATTGAAAAATGTGATAGAATTTCCCTGAATTCTTATATTAACCTTAATGTAAAATGATCTAATCGGGTCTCTGTTCGCCCTACCATAGAAGTCTATTAGTGCATTTCACTCGTCATTTCATGCGCTTTGAGATGCCGCTTAGCCCAATACGCTATCTGAAATAGGAGCGACGTAAATTGAACAAATGTGATAGAATTTCGCAGAATTCTTATATTAACCAAAATATAAAATGATCTAATCGGGTCTCTGATTGCCCTATCATAGAAGTTTAGTAGTGCATTTTACTCGCCATTCCACGCGCTTTAAGATGCCGCCTATCCCAGTACGATATCTGAAATAGGAGCGACGTAAGTTGAACAAATGTGATAGAATTTTGCTGAATTCTTAAATTAACCATAATATAAAATGATCTAATCGGGTCTCTGTTTGCCAAACCCTAGAAGTTTAATAGTGCATTTGACTCGTCACTTCATGCGCTTTGAGATGCCGCTAAGCCCAATAAGCTATCTGAAATAGGAGCGACGTAAATTGAACAAATGTGATAGAATTTCGCAGAATTCTTATATTAACCAAAATATAAAATGATCTAATCTGGTCTCTGTTCGCCCTAGCCTAGAAGTTTGATAGTGCATTTTGTTCGCCATTTCATGCGCTTTGAGATGCCGCTTAGCCCAATACGCTATCTGAAATAGGAGCGACGTAAATTGAACAAATGTGATAGAATTTCGCAGAATTCTTATATTAACCAAAATATAAAATCATCTAATCGGGTCTCTGATTGCCCTATCATAGAAGTTTAGTAGTGCATTTTACTCGCCATTCCACGCGCTTTAAGATGCCGCCTATCCCAGTACGATATCTGAAATAGGAGCGACGTAAGTTGAACAAATGTGATAGAATTTTGCTGAATTCTTAAATTAACCATAATATAAAATGATCTAATCGGGTCTCTGTTCGCCCCACCCTAGAAGTTTAATAGTCCATTTAACTCGCCATTGCATGTGCTTTGAGATGCCGCATAGCCCAATATGCTATCTGAAATAGGAGCGACGTAAATTGAAGAAATGTGATTGAATTTCCCTGAATTCTTATATTAACTTTAATGTAAAATGATCTAATCGGGTCTCTGCTCGCCCTACCATTGAAGTCTAATAGTGCATTTCACTGGACATGTCATGCGCTTTGAGATGTCGCTTAGCCCAATACGCTATCTGAAATAGGAGCGACGTAAATTGAACAAATGTGATAGAATTTCGCAGAATTCTTATATTAACCAAAATATAAAATGATCTAATCTGGTCTCTGTTCGCCCTACCATAGAAGTCTAATAGTGCATTTCTCTCGCCATTTCATGCGCTTTGAGATGCCGCTTAGCCCAATACGCTATCTGAAGTAGGAGCGACGTAAGTTGAACAAATGTGATAGAATTTCGCTGAATTCTTTTATAAACCATAATGTAAAATGATCTGATCGGGGCTCTGTTCGCCCTAGCCTTGAAGTTTAATAGTGCATTTTATTCGCCATTTCATGCGCTTTGAGATGCCGCTTAGCCGAATTCGCTATCTGAAATAGGAGCGACGTAAATTGAACAAATGTGATAAAATTTCCCTGAAATCTTATATTAAACAAAATATAAAATGATCTAATCGGGTCTCTGATTGCCCTATCATAGAAGTTTAATAGTGCTTTTCACTCGTCATTTCATGCGCTTTGAGATGCCGCCTAGCCCAGTATGCTATCTGATATAGGAGCGACGTAAATTGAACTAATGTGATAGAATATTGCTGAATTCTTAAATTAACCATAATGTAAAATGATCTAATCGGGTCTCTGTTCGCCCTAGCCTAGAAGTTCAATAGTGCATTCTAGTCCCCATTTCATGCGCTTTGAGATGCCGCTTAGCCCAATAAGCTATCTGAAATAGGAGCGACGAAAATTGAACAAATGTGATACAATTTCCCTGAAATCATATATTAATCAAAATATAAAATGATGTAATCGGGTCTCTGATTGCCCTATCATAGAAGATTAGTAGTGCATTTTACTCGCCATTACACGCGCTGTTAGATGCCGCCTAGCCCAGTACGCTATCTGAAATAGGAGGGACGTAACTTGAACAAATGTGATAGAATTACGCTGAATTCTTTTATTAACCATAACATAAAATGATCTAATCGGGTCTCTGTTTGCCCTGCGCTAGAAGTTTAATAGTGCATTTTACTCGCCATTTCATGCGCTTTGAGATGCCGCTTAGCCCAATACGCTATCTGAAATAGGACCGACGTAAGTTGAACGAATGTGATAGAATTTTGCTGAATTCTTAAATTAACCATAATATAAAATGATCTAATCGGGTCTCTGTTTGCCCTACCCTAGAAGTTTAATAGTGCATTTCATTCGTCACTTCATGCGCTTTGAGATGTCCCTAAGCCCAATAAGCTATCTGAAATAGGAGCGACGTAAATTGAACAAATGTGATAGAATTTCGCAGAATTCTTATATTAACCAAAATATAAAATGATCTAATCTGGTCTCTGTTCGCCCTAGCCTAGAAGTTTAACAGTGCATTTTGTTCGCCATTTCATGCGCTTTGAGATGCCGCTTAGCCCAATACGCTATCTGAAATAGGAGCGACGTAAATTGAACAAATGTGATAGAATTTCCCAGAAATCTTATATTAACCAAAATATAAAATGATGTAATCGGGTCTCTGATTGCCCTGTCATAGAAGATTAGTAGTGCATTTTACTCGCCATTTCATGCGCTTTGAGATGTAGCTTAGCCCAATACGCTATCTGAAATAGGAGCAACGTAAATTGAACAAATGTGATAGAATTTCCCTGAAATCTTATATTAAACAAAATATAAAATGATCTAATCGGTTCTCTGATTGCCCTATCATAGAAGTTTAACAGTGCATTTCACTCGTCATTTCATGCGCTTTGAGATGCCGCTTAGCCCAATCAGCTATCTGAAATAGGAGCGACGTAAATTGAACAAATTGTGATAGAATTTCGCTGAATTCTTAAATTAACCATAATATAAAATGATCTAATCGGGTCTCTGTTTGCAATACCCTAGAAGTTTGATAGTGCATTTTACTCGCCATTTCATGTGCTTTGAGATGCCGCTTAGCCCAATACGCTATCTGAAACAGGAGCGACGTAAATTGAACAAATGTGATAGAATTTCGCTGAATCCTTATATTAACCAAAATATAAAATGATCTAATCGGATCTCTGAATGCCCTATCACAGAAGTTTAATGGTGCGTTGCACACGTCATTTCATGCGCTTTGAGGTGCCGCCTAGCCCAGTATGCTATCTGATATAGGAGCGACGTAAATTGAACAAATGTGATAGAATTTTGCTGAATTCTTAAATTAACCATAATGTAAAATGATCTAATCGGGTCTCTGTTCGCCCTAGCCTAGAAGTTTAATAGTGCATTTTACTCGCCATTTCATGCGCTTTGAGATGCCACTTAGCCCAATAAGCTATCTGAAATATGAGCGACGTAAATTGAACAAATGTGATAGAATTTCCCTGAAATCTTATATTAAACAAAATATAAAATGAACTAATCGGGTCTCTGATTGCCCTATCAGAGAAGATTAGTAGTGCATTTTACACGCCATTCCACGCGCTGTTAGATGCCGCCTAGCCCAGTACGCTATCTGAAATAGGTGCGACGTAACTTGAACGAATGTGATAGAATTTCCCTGAAATCTTATATTAAACAAAATTTAAAATGATCTAATCGGTTCTCTGATTGCCCTATCATAGAAGTTTAACAGTGCATTTCACTCGTCATTTCATGCGCTTTGAGATGCCGCTTAGCCCAATCAGCTATCTGAAATAGGAGCGACGTAAATTGAACAAATGTGATAGAATTTCGCTGAATTCTTAAATTAACCATAATAAAAAATGATCTAATCGGGTCTCTGTTTGCCCTACCCTAGAAGTTTTATAGTGCATTTTACTCGCCATTTCATGCGCTTTTAGATGCCGCTTAGCCCAATACGCTATCTGAAATAGGAGCGACGTAAATTGAACAAATGTGATAGAATTTCGCTGAATTTTTATATTAACCAAAATATAAAATGATCTAATCGGGTCTCTGAATGCCCTATCATAGAA
The DNA here is from genome assembly GCA_916610135.2 of Macropis europaea. Classification (NCBI taxonomy): domain Eukaryota; kingdom Metazoa; phylum Arthropoda; class Insecta; order Hymenoptera; family Melittidae; genus Macropis; species Macropis europaea. Next base: position 45,458 of record CAKAJE020002008.1, read on the forward strand.
GTTTAATGGTGCATTTCACTCGTCATTTCATGCGCTTTGAGATGCGGCCTAGCCCAGTATGCTATCTGATATAGGAGCGACGTAAATTGAACAAATGTGATAGAATTTTGCTGCATTCTTAAATTAACCATAATCTAAAATGATCTAATCGGGTCTCTGTTTGCCCTACCCTAGAAGTTTAATAGTGCATTTTACTCGCCATTTCATGCGCTTTGAGAAGCCGCCTAGCACAATACGCTATCTGAAGTAGGAGCGACGTAAATTGAAAAATGTGATAGAATTTCCCTGAATTCTTATATTAACCTTAACGTAAAATGATCTAATCGGGTCTCTGTTCGCCCTACCATAGAAGTCTAATAGTGCATTTCACTCGTCATTTCATGCGCTTTGAGATGCCGCTTAGCCCAATACGCTATCTGAAATAGGAGCGACGTAAATTGAACAAATGTGATAGAATTTCGCTGAATTCTTATATTAACCAAAATATAAAATGATCTAATCGGCTCTCTGATTGCCCTGTCATTGAAGTTTAGTATTTCACTTTACTCACCATTTCATGCGCTTTGAGATGCCGCTTAGCCAAATACGCTATCTGAAATAGGAGCGACGTAAATTGAACAAATGTGATAGAATTTCGCTGAATTCATAAATTAACTATAATATAAAATGATCTAATCGGGTCACTGATTGCCCTATCATAGAAGTTTAATAGTGCATTTTACTCGCCATTTCATGCGCTTTGAGATGCCGCTTAGCCCAATACGCTATCTGAAATAGGAGCGACGTAAATTGAACAAATGTGATAGAATTTCGCTGAATTCTTATATTAACCAAAATATAAAATGATCTCATCGGGTCTCTGATTGCCCTATCATAGATGATTAATACTGCATTTTACTCGCCACTCCACGCGCTTTAGGGTGCCGCCTAGCCCAGTACGCTATCCGAAATAGGAGCGACGTAAATTGAACAAATGTGATAGAATTTTGCTGAATTCTTAAATTAACCATAATATAAAATGATCTAATCGGGTCTCTGTTTGACTTAACCTAGAAGTTTAGTATTGCACTTTACTCGCCATTCATGCGCTTTGAGATGCCGCATAGCCCAATACGCTATCTGAAATAGGGGCGACGTAAATTGAACAAATGTGATAAAATTTCCCTGAATTCTTATATTAACCTTAATGTAAAATGATCTAATCCGGTTTCTGTTCGCCCTACCATAGAAGTCTAATAGTGCATTCTACTCGCCATTTCATGCGCTTTGAGATGCCGCTTAGCCCAATACGCTATCTGAAATAGGAGCGACGTAAATTGAACAAATGTGATAGAACTTCGCTGAAATCTTATATTAAACAAAATATAAAATGATCTAATCCGGTCTCTGATTGCCCTATCATAGAAGTTTAGTAGTGCATTTTTATCGCCATTCCACGCGCTTTCAGATGCCGCCTAGCTCAGTATGCTATCTGAAATAGGAGCGACGTAAGTTGAACAAATGTGATAGAATTACGCTGCATTCTTATATTAACCGTAATATAAAATGATCTTATCGGGTCTCTGTTTGCCTTATCCTAGAAGTTTAATAGCACATTTTACTCGCCATTTCATGCGCTTTGAGAGGCCGCTTAGCCCAATACGCTATCTGAAATAGGAGCGACGTAAATTGAACAAATGTGATAGAATTTCCGTGAATTCTTATATTAACCTTAATGTAAAATGATCTAATCGGGTCTCTGATCGCCCTACCACAGAAGTCTAATAGTGCATTTCACTCGCCATCTCATGCGCTTTGAGATGCCGCTTAGCCCAATACGCTATCTGAAATAGGAGCGACGTAAATTGAACAAATGTGATAGAATTTCGCTGAATTCTTATATTAACCAAAATATAAAATGATCTAATCGGGTCTCTGAATGCCCTATCATAGAAGTTTAATGGTGCATTT
>CAKAJE020002008.1:47907-124193 GCA_916610135.2 Macropis europaea
TTTTATATTACGGTTAATATAAGAATTCAGCGTAATTCTATCACATTTGTTCAATTTACGTCGCTCCTATTTCAGATAGCGTATTGGGCTAAGCGGCCTCTCAAAGCGCATGAAATGGCGAGTAAAATGCGCTATTAAACGTTTAGGATAAGGCAAACGGAGACCCGATTAGATCATTTTATATTTTGGTTAATATAAGAATTCAGCGAAATTCTATCACATTTGTTCAATTTACGTCGCTCCTATTTCAGATAGCATACTGGGCTAGGCGGCATCTTAAAGCGCGTGGAATGGCGAGGAAAATGCACTATTAAACTTCTATGATAGGGCGATCAGAGACCCGATTAGATCATCTTATATTTTGGTTAATATAAGAATTCAGCGAAATTCTATCACATTTGTTCAATTTACGTCGCTCCTATTTCAGATAGCGTACTGGGCTAGGCGGCAACTTAAAGCGCGTGGAATGGCGAGTAAAATGCACTATTAAACTTCTAGGGTAGGGCGAACAGAGACCCGATTAGATCATTTTGTATTTTGGTTAATATAAGAATTCAGCGAAATTCTATCACATTTGTTCAATTTACGTCGCTCCTATTTCAGATGGCGTATTGGGCTAAGGGCATCTCAAAGCACATGAAATGGCGATTAAATGCACTATTAAACTTCTAGGTTTGGGCGAACAGAGACCCGATTAGATCAATTTACATTAATGTTAATATGAGAATTCAGCGAAATTCTATCACATTTTTATTCAATTTACGTCGCTCATATTTCAGATAGCGTATTGGGCTAAGCGGCATCTCAAAGCGCAAGAAATGGCGAGTAAAATTCACTATTAAACTTGTAGGGTAGGGCAAACAGAGACCCGAATAGATCATTTTATATTATGGTTAATTTAAGAATTCAGCGAAATTCTATCACATTTGTTCAATTTACGTCGCTCCTATTTCAGATAGCGTATTGGGCTAAGCGGCCTCTCAAAGCGCATGAAATGGCGAGTAAAATGCGTTATTAAACGTTTAGGATAAGGCAAACGGAGACCCGATTAGATCATTTTATATTTTGGTTAATATAAGAATTCAGCGAAATTCTATCACATTTGTTCAATTTACGTCGCTCCTATTTCAGATAGCATACTGGGCTAGGCGGCATCTTAAAGCGCGTGGAATGGCGAGGAAAATGCACTATTAAACTTCTATGATAGGGCGATCAGAGACCCGATTAGATCATCTTATATTTTGGTTAATATAAGAATTCAGCGAAATTCTATCACATTTGTTCAATTTACGTCGCTCCTATTTCAGATAGCGTACTGGGCTAGGCGGCAACTTAAAGCGCGTGGAATGGCGAGTAAAATGCACTATTAAACTTCTAGGGTAGGGCGAACAGAGACCCGATTAGATCATTTTGTATTTTGGTTAATATAAGAATTCAGCGAAATTCTATCACATTTGTTCAATTTACGTCGCTCCTATTTCAGATGGCGTATTGGGCTAAGGGCATCTCAAAGCACATGAAATGGCGATTAAATGCACTATTAAACTTCTAGGTTTGGGCGAACAGAGACCCGATTAGATCATTTTATATTACGGTTAATATAAGAATTCAGCGTAATTCTATCACATTTGTTCAACTTACGTCGCTCCTATTTCAGATAGCGTACTGGGCTAGACGGCATCTTGAAGCGCATGGAAGGGCGAGTAAAATGCACTACTAAACTTCTATGATAGGGCAATCAGAGACCCGATTAGATCATTATATATTTTGTTTAATATAAGATTTCAAGGAAATTCTATCACATTTGTTCAATTTACGTCGCTCCTATTTCAGATAGCGTATTGGGCTAAGCGGCATTTCAAAGCGCATGAAATGGCGAATAAAATGCACTATTAAACTTGTAGGGTAGGGCGAACAGAGACCCGATGAGATCATTTTATATTATGGTTAATTTAAGAATTCAGCGAAATTCTATCACATTTGTTCAATTTACGTCGCTCCTATTTCAGATAGCGTATTGGGCTAAGCGGCCTCTCAAAGCGCATGAAATGGCGAGTAAAATGCGCTATTAAACGTTTAGGATAAGGCAAACGGAGACCCGATTAGATCATTTTATATTTTGGTTAATATAAGAATTCAGCGAAATTCAATCACATTTGTTCAATTTACGTCGCTCCTATTTCAGATAGCATACTGGGCTAGGCGGCATCTTAAAGCGCGTGGAATGGCGAGGAAAATGCACTATTAAACTTCTATGATAGGGCGATCAGAGTCCCGATTAGATCATCTTATATTTTGGTTAATATAAGAATTCAGCGAAATTCTATCACATTTGTTCAATTTACGTCGCTCCTATTTCAGATAGCGTACTGGGCTAGGCGGCAACTTAAAGCGCGTGGAATGGCGAGTAAAATGCACTATTAAACTTCTAGGGTAGGGCGAACAGAGACCCGATTAGATCATTTTGTATTTTGGTTAATATAAGAATTCAGCGAAATTCTATCACATTTGTTCAATTTACGTCGCTCCTATTTCAGATGGCGTATTGGGCTAAGGGCATCTCAAAGCACATGAAATGGCGATTAAATGCACTATTAAACTTCTAGGTTTGGGCGAACAGAGACCCGATTAGATCAATTTACATTAATGTTAATATGAGAATTCAGCGAAATTCTATCACATTTTTATTCAATTTACGTCGCTCATATTTCAGATAGCGTATTGGGCTAAGCGGCATCTCAAAGCGCAAGAAATGGCGAGTAAAATTCACTATTAAACTTGTAGGGTAGGGCAAACAGAGACCCGAATAGATCATTTTATATTATGGTTAATTTAAGAATTCAGCGAAATTCTATCACATTTGTTCAATTTACGTCGCTCCTATTTCAGATAGCGTATTGGGCTACGCGGCATCTCAAAGCGCATGAAATGGCGAGTACAGTGCACTATTAAACTTGTAGGGTAAGGCAAACAGAGACCCGATTAGATCATTTTATATTACGGTTAATATAAGAATTCAGCGTAATTCTATCACATTTGTTCAACTTACGTCGCTCCTATTTCAGATAGCGTACTGGGCTAGACGGCATCTTGAAGCGCATGGAAGGGCGAGTAAAATGCACTACTAAACTTCTATGATAGGGCAATCAGAGACCCGATTAGATCATTATATATTTTGTTTAATATAAGATTTCAAGGAAATTCTATCACATTTGTTCAATTTACGTCGCTCCTATTTCAGATAGCGTATTGGGCTAAGCGGCATCTCAAAGCGCATGAAATGGCGAATAAAATGCACTATTAAACTTGTAGGCTAGGGCGAACAGAGACCCGATTAGATCATTTTACATTATGGTTAATAAAAGAATTCAGCGAAATTCTATCACATTTGATCAATTTTCATCGCTCCTATTTCAGATAGCGTATTGGGCCAAGCGGCATCTCAAAGCGCATGAAATGGCGAGTGAAATGCACTATTAAACTTCTAGGGTAGGGCAAACAGGGACCCGATTAGATCATTTTATATTATGGTTAAATTAAGAATTCAGCGAAATTCTATCACATTTGTTCAATTTACGTCGCTCCTATTTCAGATAGCGTATTGGGTTAAGCGGCATCTCAAAGCGCATGAAATGACGTGTAAAATGCACGATTAAACTTCTAGGGTAGGGCAAACAGAGACCCGATTAGATCATTTTATATTATGGTTTATTTAAGAATTCAGCGTGATTCTATCACATTTGTTCAATTTACGTCGCTGATATTTCAGATAGCGTATTGGCCTAAGCGGCATCTTAAAGCGCGTGGAATGGCGATCAAAATGCACTATTAAACTTCTATGATAGGGCAATCAGAGACCCCACTAGATCATTTTATATTTTGGTCAATATAAGAATTCAGCGAAATTCTATCACAATCGTTCAATTTACGTCGCTCCTATTTCAGATAGCGTATTGGGCTAAGCGGCATCTCAAAGCGCATGAAATGACGAGTGAAAGGCACTATTAAACTTCTGGGGTAGGGCGAACAGAGAACCGATTAGATCATTTTACATTAAGGTTAATATAAGGATTCAGGGAAATTCTATCACGTTTGTTCAATTTACGTCGCTCCTATTTCAGATAGCGTATTGGGCTAAGCGGCATCTCAAACCGCATGAAATGGCGAGTAAAATGCACTGTTAAACTTCTAGGGTAGGGCAAACAGTGACCCGATTAGATAATTTTATATTACTGTTAATATAATAATTGAGCGTAATTCTATCACATTTGTTCAACTTACGTCGCTCCTATTTCAGATAGCGTACTGGGCTATGCGGCATCTCAAAGCGCATGAAATGACGAGTGAAATGCACTATTAAACATCTATGATAGGGCAAACAGAGACCCGATTAGATCATTTTATATTATGGTTAATTTAAGAATTCAGCCAAATTCTATCACATTTGTTCAACTTACGTCGCTCCTATTTCAGATAGCGTACTGGGCTAGGCGGCATCTTAAAGTGCGTGGATGGGCGAGTAAAATTCTCTATTAAACTTCTATGATAGGGCAATCAGAGTCCCGATTAGATCATTTTATATTTTGGTTAATATAAGAATTCAGCGAAATTCTATCACATTTGTTAAATTTACGTCGCTCCTATTTCAGATAGCGTACTGGTCTAGGCGGCATCTTAAAGCGCGTGGAAGGGCGAGTAAAATGCACTGCTAAGCTTCTATGATAGAGCAATCAGAGACCCGATTAGTTCATCTTATATTTTGTTTAATATAAGATTTCAGGGAAAGTCTATCACATTTGTTCAATTTACGTCGCTCATATTTCAGATAGCTTATTGGGCTAAGCGGCATCTCAAAGCGCATGAAATGGCGAGTGAAATGCACCATTAGACTTCTATGGTAGGGCAAACAGAGACCCGATTAGATCATTTTATATTATGGTTAATTTAAGAATTCAGCAAAATTCTATCACATTCGTTCAACTTACGTCGGTCCTATTTCAGATAGCGTATTGGGCTAAGCGGCATATCAAAGCGCATGAAATGGCGAGTAAAATGCACTATTAAACTTGTAGCGTAGGGTAAACAGAGACCCGATTAGATCATTTTATGTTATGGTTAATTTAAGAATTCAGCAAAATTCTATCACATTTGTTCAACTTACGTCGCTCCTATTTCAGATAGCATACTGGGCTAGGCGGCATCTTAAAGGGCGTGGAATGGCGAGTGAAATGCACTACTAAACTTCTATGATAGGGCAATCAGAGACCTGATTAGATCATTTTATATTTTGTTTAATATAAGATTTCAGCGAAGTTCTATCACATTTGTTGAATTTACGTCGCTCCTATTTCAGATAGCGTATTGGGCTAAGCGGCATCTCAAAGCGCATGAAATGGCGAACAAAATGCACTATTAAACTTCTAGGGTAGGGCAAACAGAGACCCGATTAGATCATTTTATATTATGGTTAATTTAAGAATTCAGCAAAATTCTATCACATTCGTTCAACTTACGTCGGTCCTATTTCAGATAGCGTATTGGGCTAAGCGGCATATCAAAGCGCATGAAATGGCGAGTAAAATGCACTATTAAACTTGTAGCGTAGGGTAAACAGAGACCCGATTAGATCATTTTATGTTACGGTTAATTTAAGAATTCAGCAAAATTCTATCACATTTGTTCAACTTACGTCGCTCCTATTTCAGATAGCATACTGGGCTAGGCGGCATCTTAAAGGGCGTGGAATGGCGAGTAAAATGCACTACTAAACTTCTATGATAGGGCAATCAGAGACCTGATTAGATCATTTTATATTTTGTTTAATATAAGATTTCAGCGAAGTTCTATCACATTTGTTGAATTTACGTCGCTCCTATTTCAGATAGCGTATTGGTCTAAGCGGCATCTCAAAGCGCATGAAATGATGAGTGAAATGCACTATTAAACTTCTAGGGTAGGGCAAACAGAGACCCGATTAGATCATTCTATATTATGGTTAATTTAAGAATTCAGCGAAATTCTATCACATTTGACCAACCTACGTCGCTCCTATTTCAGATAGCGTATTGGGCTAAGCGGCATCTCAAAGCGCATGAAATGACGAGTGAAGTGCACTATTAAACTTCTAGGGTAGGGCGAACAGAGACCCGATTAGATCATTTTACATTATGGTTAATATAAGAATTCAGGGAAATTCTATCACATTTTTTCAATTTACGTCGCCCCTATTTCAGATAGCGTATTGGGCTACGCGGCATCTCAAAGCGCATGAAATGGCGAGCAAAATGCACTATTAAACTTCTAGGGTATGGCAAACAGAGACCCGATTAGATCATTTTATATTTTGGTTAATATAAGAATTCAGCGAAAATCGATCACATTTGTTCAATTTACGTCGCTCCTATTTCAGATACCGTATTGGGCTAAGCGGCATCTCAAAGCGCATGAAATGGCGAGTAGAATGCACTATTAGACTTCTATGGTAGGGCGAACAGAAACCCGATTAGATCATTTTACATTAAGGTTAATATAAGAATTCAGGGAAATTCTATCACATTTGTTCAATTTACGTCGCTCCTATTTCAGATAGCGTATTGGGCTAAGCGGCATCTCAAAGCGCATGAAATGGCGAGTAAAGTGCAATACTACTCTTCTAGGATAAGGCAAACAGAGACCCGATTAGATCATTTTATATTATGGTTAATTTAAGAATTCAGCAAAATTCTATCACATTTGTTCAATTTACGTCGCTCCTATTTCAGATAGCGTATAATGCTAAGCGGCTTCTCAAAGCGCATGAAATAAGGAGTAAAATGCACTATTAAACTTCGAGGGTAGGGTAAGCAGAGACCCGATTAGATCATTTTATGTTATGGTTAATTTAAGAATTCAGCGAAATTCTATCACATTTGTTCAACTTACGTCGCTCCTATTTCAGATAGCGTACTGGGCTAGGCGGCATCTTAAAGGGCGTGGAATGGCGAGTAAAATGCACTACTAAACTTCTATGATAGGGCAATCAGAGACCTGATTAGATCATTTTATATTTTGTTTAATATAAGATTTCAGCGAAGTTCTATCACATTTGTTGAATTTACGTCGCTCCTATTTCAGATAGCGTATTGGGCTAAGCGGCATCTCAAAGCGCATGAAATGGCGAACAAAATGCACTATTAAACTTCTAGGGTAGGGCAAACAGAGACCCGATTAGATCATTTTATATTATGGTTAATTTAAGAATTCAGCAAAATTCTATCACATTCGTTCAACTTACGTCGGTCCTATTTCAGATAGCGTATTGGGCTAAGCGGCATATCAAAGCGCATGAAACGGCGAGTAAAATGCACTATTAAACTTGTAGCGTAGGGTAAACAGAGACCCGATTAGATCATTTTATGTTACGGTTAATTTAAGAATTCAGCAAAATTCTATCACATTTGTTCAACTTACGTCGCTCCTATTTCAGATAGCATACTGGGCTAGGCGGCATCTTAAAGGGCGTGGAATGGCGAGTAAAATGCACTACTAAACTTCTATGATAGGGCAATCAGAGACCTGATTAGATCATTTTATATTTTGTTTAATATAAGATTTCAGCGAAGTTCTATCACATTTGTTGAATTTACGTCGCTCCTATTTCAGATAGCGTATTGGTCTAAGCGGCATCTCAAAGCGCATGAAATGATGAGTAAAATGCACTATTAAACTTCTAGGGTAGGGCAAACAGAGACCCGATTAGATCATTCTATATTATGGTTAATTTAAGAATTCAGCGAAATTCTATCACATTTGACCAACCTACGTCGCTCCTATTTCAGATAGCGTATTGGGCTAAGCGGCATCTCAAAGCGCATGAAATGACGAGTGAAGTGCACTATTAAACTTCTAGGGTAGGGCGAACAGAGACCCGATTAGATCATTTTACATTATGGTTAATATAAGAATTCAGGGAAATTCTATCACATTTTTTCAATTTACGTCGCCCCTATTTCAGATAGCGTATTGGGCTACGCGGCATCTCAAAGCGCATGAAATGGCGAGCAAAATGCACTATTAAACTTCTAGGGTATGGCAAACAGAGACCCGATTAGATCATTTTATATTTTGGTTAATATAAGAATTCAGCGAAAATCGATCACATTTGTTCAATTTACGTCGCTCCTATTTCAGATACCGTATTGGGCTAAGCGGCATCTCAAAGCGCATGAAATGGCGAGTAGAATGCACTATTAGACTTCTATGGTAGGGCGAACAGAAACCCGATTAGATCATTTTACATTAAGGTTAATATAAGAATTCAGGGAAATTCTATCACATTTGTTCAATTTACGTCGCTCCTATTTCAGATAGCGTATTGGGCTAAGCGGCATCTCAAAGCGCATGAAATGGCGAGTAAAGTGCAATACTACTCTTCTAGGATAAGGCAAACAGAGACCCGATTAGATCATTTTATATTATGGTTAATTTAAGAATTCAGCAAAATTCTATCACATTTGTTCAATTTACGTCGCTCCTATTTCAGATAGCGTATAATGCTAAGCGGCTTCTCAAAGCGCATGAAATAAGGAGTAAAATGCACTATTAAACTTCGAGGGTAGGGTAAGCAGAGACCCGATTAGATCATTTTATGTTATGGTTAATTTAAGAATTCAGCGAAATTCTATCACATTTGTTCAACTTACGTCGCTCCTATTTCAGATAGCGTACTGGGCTAGGCGGCATCTTAAAGGGCGTGGAATGGCGAGTAAAATGCACTACTAAACTTCTATGATAGGGCAATCAGAGACCTGATTAGATCATTTTATATTTTGTTTAATATAAGATTTCAGCGAAGTTCTATCACATTTGTTGAATTTACGTCGCTCCTATTTCAGATAGCGTATTGGGCTAAGCGGCATCTCAAAGCGCATGAAATGGCGAACAAAATGCACTATTAAACTTCTAGGGTAGGGCAAACAGAGACCCGATTAGATCATTTTATATTATGGTTAATTTAAGAATTCAGCAAAATTCTATCACATTCGTTCAACTTACGTCGGTCCTATTTCAGATAGCGTATTGGGCTAAGCGGCATATCAAAGCGCATGAAACGGCGAGTAAAATGCACTATTAAACTTGTAGCGTAGGGTAAACAGAGACCCGATTAGATCATTTTATGTTATGGTTAATTTAAGAATTCAGCAAAATTCTATCACATTTGTTCAACTTACGTCGCTCCTATTTCAGATAGCATACTGGGCTAGGCGGCATCTTAAAGGGCGTGGAATGGCGAGTAAAATGCACTACTAAACTTCTATGATAGGGCAATCAGAGACCTGATTAGATCATTTTATATTTTGTTTAATATAAGATTTCAGCGAAGTTCTATCACATTTGTTGAATTTACGTCGCTCCTATTTCAGATAGCGTATTGGTCTAAGCGACATCTCAAAGCGCATGAAATGACGAGTGAAATGCACTATTAAACTTCTAGGGTAGGGCAAACAGAGACCCGATTAGATCATTCTATATTATGGTTAATTTAAGAATTCAGCGAAATTCTATCACATTTGACCAACCTACGTCGCTCCTATTTCAGATAGCGTATTGGGCTAAGCGGCATCTCAAAGCGCATGAAATGTCGAGTGAAGTGCACTATTAAACTTCTAGGGTAGGGCGAACAGAGACCCGATTAGATCATTTTACATTATGGTTAATATAAGAATTCAGGGAAATTCTATCACATTTTTTCAATTTACGTCGCCCCTATTTCAGATAGCGTATTGGGCTACGCGGCATCTCAAAGCGCATGAAATGGCGAGCAAAATGCACTATTAAACTTCTAGGGTATGGCAAACAGAGACCCGATTAGATCATTTTATATTTTGGTTAATATAAGAATTCAGCGAAAATCGATCACATTTGTTCAATTTACGTCGCTCCTATTTCAGATACCGTATTGGGCTAAGCGGCATCTCAAAGCGCATGAAATGGCGAGTAGAATGCACTATTAGACTTCTATGGTAGGGCGAACAGAAACCCGATTAGATCATTTTACATTAAGGTTAATATAAGAATTCAGGGAAATTCTATCACATTTGTTCAATTTACGTCGCTCCTATTTCAGATAGCGTATTGGGCTAAGCGGCATCTCAAAGCGCATGAAATGGCGAGTAAAGTGCAATACTACTCTTCTAGGATAAGGCAAACAGAGACCCGATTAGATCATGTTATATTATGGTTAATTTAAGAATTCAGCAAAATTCTATCACATTTGTTCAATTTACGTCGCTCCTATTTCAGATAGCGTATAGGGCTAAGCGGCTTCTCAAAGCGCATGAAATAAGGAGTAAAATGCACTATTAAACTTCGAGGGTAGGGTAAGCAGAGACCCGATTAGATCATTTTATGTTATGGTTAATTTAAGAATTCAGCGAAATTCTATCACATTTGTTCAACTTACGTCGCTCCTATTTCAGATAGCGTACTGGGCTAGACGGCATCTCAAAGCGCATGAAATAACGAGTGAAGTGCACTATTAAACTTCTAGGGTAGGGCGAACAGAGACCCGATTAGATCATTCTACATTATGGTTAATATAAGAATTCAGGGAAATTCTATCACATTTTTTCAATTTACGTCGCTCCTATTTCAGATAGCGTATTGGGCTACGCGGCATCTCAAAGCGCATGAAATGGCGAGCAAAATGCACTATTAAACTTCTAGGGTATGGCAAACAGAGACCCGATTAGATCATTTTATATTATGGTTAATTTAAGAATTCAACGAAATTCTATCACACTTGTTCAATTTACGTCGCTCCTATTTCAGATAGCGTATCGGGCTACGCGGCATCTCAAAGCGCATGAAATGGCGAATAAAATGCACTATTAAACTTGTAGGCTAGGGCAAACAGAGACCCGATTAGATCATTTTACATTATGGTTAATATAAGAATTCAGCGAAATTCTATCACATTTGTTCAACTTACGTCGCTCCTATTTCAGATAGCGTATTGGGCTAAGGGGAATCTCAGAGCGCATGAAATGGCGAGTAAAATGCACTATTAAACTTCTAGGGTAGGGCAAACAGAGACCCGATTACATCATTCTATATTATAGTTAATTTAAGAATTCAGCAAAATTCTATCACATTTGTTCAATTTACGTCGCACCTATGTCGGATAGCGTACTGGGCTAGGCGGCATCTTAAAGCGCGCGGAATGGCGAGTAAAATGCACTACTAATCTTGTATGATAGGGCAATCAGAGACCCGATTACATCATTTTATATTTTGATTAATATATGATTTCAGGGAAATTCTATCACATTTGTTCAATTTACGTCGCTCCTATTTCAGATAGCATATTGGGCTAAGCGGCATCTCAAAGCGCATGAAATGACAGGTGAAATGCACTATTAAGCTTCTAGGGTGGGGCGAACAGAGACCCGATTAGATCATTTTACATCAAGGTTAATATAAGAATTCACGGAAATTCTAGCACATTTGTTCAATTTACGTCGCTCCTGTTACAGATAGCGTATTGGGCTATGCAGCATTTCAAAGCGCATGAAATGGCGAGTAAAATGCACTATTAAACTTCTAGGATAATGCAAACAGCTAACCGATTAGATCATTTTATATTACGGTTAATAAAAGAATTCAGCGTAATTCTATCACATTTGTTCAAGTTACGTCGCTCCTATTTCAGATAGCGTACTGGGCTAGGCGGCATCTAACAGCGCGTGGAATGGCGAGTAAAATGCACTACTAATCTTCTATGATGGGGCAATCAGAGACCCGATTACATCATTTTATATTTTGATTAATATATGATTTCAGGGAAATTCTATCACATTTGTTCAATTTACGTCGCTCCTATTTCAGATAGCGTATTCGGCTAAGCGGCATCTCAAAGAGCATGAAATGTCGAATAAAATGCCCTATTAAACTTCTAGGTTAGAGCGAACAGACACCCGATTAGATCATTTTATATTATGGTTAATTTAAGAATTCAGCGAAAATCTATCACATTTGTTCAATTTACGTCGCTCCTATTTCAGATAGCGTATTGGGCTAAGCGGCATCTCAAAGCGCATGAAATGGCGTGTAAAATGCGCTATTAAACTTCTAGGATAATGCAAACAGAGACCCGATTAGATCATTTTATATAACTGTTAATATAAGAATTCAGCGTAATTCTATCACATTTGTTCAAGTTACGTCGCTCCTATTTCAGATAGCGTACTGGGCTAGGCGCCATCTTAATGCGCGTGGAATGGCCAGTCAAATGCACTATTAAACTTCTATGATAGGGCAAACAGAGACCCGATTAGATCATTTTATGTTATGGTTAATAAAAGAATTCAGCGTAATTCTATCACATTTGTTCAAGTTACGTCCCTCCTATTTCAGATAGCGGACTGGGCTAGGCGGCATCTAACAGCGCGTGGAATGGCGAGTAAAATGCACTACTAATCTTCTATGATAGGGCAATCAGAGACCCGATTACATCATTTTATATTTTGATTAATATATGATTTCAGGGAAATTGTATCACATTTGTTCAATTTTCGTCGCTCCTATTTCAGATAGCCTATTGGGCTCAGCGGCATCTCAAAGCGCATGAAATGGGGACTAGAATGCACTATTGAACTTCTAGGCTAGGGCGAACAGAGACCCGATTAGATCATTTTACATTATGGATAATTTAAGAATTCAGCAAAATTCTATCACATTAGTTCAATTTACGTCGCTCCTATATCAGATAGCATACTGGGCTAGGCGGCATCTCAAAGCGCATGAAATGACGAGTGAAAAGCACTATTAAACTTCTATGATAGGGCAATCAGAGACCCGATTAGATCATTTTATATTTTGTTTAATATAAGATTTCAGGGAAATTCTATCACATTTGTTCAATTTACGTTGCTCCTATTTCAGATAGCGTATTGGGCTAAGCGGCATCTCAAAGCGCATGAAATGGCGAGTAAAATGCACTACTAATCTTCTATGACAGGGCAATCAGAGACCCGATTACATCATTTTATATTTTGGTTAATATAAGATTTCTGGGAAATTCTATCACATTTGTTCAATTTACGTCGCTCCTATTTCAGATAGCGTATTGGGCTAAGGGGCATCTCAAAGCGCATGAAATGGCGAACAAAATGCACTGTTAAACTTCTAGGCTAGGGCGAAGAGAGACCAGATTAGATCATTTTATATTTTGGTTAATATAAGAATTCAGCAATATTCTATCACATTAGTTCAATTTACGACGCTCCTATATCAGATAGCATACTGGGCTAGGCGGCACCTCAAAGCGCATGAAATGACGAGTGAAACGCACCATTAAACTTCTATGATAGGGCATTCAGAGATCCGATTAGATCATTTTATATTTTGGTTAATATAAGGATTCAGCGAAATTCTATCACATTTGTTCAATTTACGTCGCTCCTATTTCAGATAGCGTATTGGGCTAAGCGGCATCTCAAAGCACATGAAATGGCGAGTAAAATGCACTATTAAACTTCTAGGGTATTGCAAACAGAGACCCGATTAGATCATTTTATATTATGGTTAATTTAAGAATTCAGCGTAATTCTATCACATTCGTTCAATTTACGTCGTTCCTATTTCAGATAGCGTATTGGCCTAAGCGGCGTCTCAAAGCGCATGAAATGGCGAACACAATGCACTATCAAACTTCTATGATATGGCAATCAGAGACCCGATTAGATCATTTTATATTTTGGTTAATATAAGAATACTGCGAAATTCTATCACATTTGTTCAATTTACGTCGCTCCTATTTCAGATAGCGTATTGGGCTGAGCGGCATCTCAAAGCGCATGAAATGACGAGTGAAATGCACTAATAGACTTCTATGGTAGGGCGAACAGAGACCCGATTAGATCATTTTACAATAAGGTTAATATAAGAATTCAGGGAAATTCTATCACATTTTTCAATTTACGTCGCTCCTACTTCAGATAGCGTATTGTGCTATGCGGCTTCTCAAAGCGCATGAAATGGCGAGTAAAATGCACTATTAAACTTCTAGGGTAGGGCAAACAGAGACCCGATTAGATCATTTTACATTAAGGTTAATATAAGAATTCAGGGAAATTCTATCACATTTTTCAATTTACGTCGCTCCGACTTCAGATAGCGTATTGGGCTAAGCGGCCTCTCAAAGCGCATGAAATGACGAGTAAAGTGTGCTATTAAACTTCTAGGATAAGGCAAACAGAGACCCGATAAGATCATTTTATATTACGGTTAATATAAGAATGCAGCGTAATTCTATCACATTTGTTCAATTTACGTCGCTCCTATATCAGATAGCATACTGGGCTAGGCGGCATCTCAAAGCGCATGAAATGACGAGTGAAATGCACCATTAAACTTCTATGATAGGGCATTCAGAGACCCGATTAGATCATTTTATATTTTGGTTAATATAAGAATTCAGCGAAATTCTATCACATTTGTTCAATTTACGTCGCTCCTATTTCAGATAGCGTATTGCGCTAAGCGGCCTCTCAAAGCGCATGAAATGTCGAGTAAAATGTGCTATTAAACTTCTAGGATAAGGCAAACAGAGACCCGATAAGATCATTTTATATTACGGTTAATATAAGAATGCAGCGTAATTCTATCACATTTGTTCAACTTACGTCGCTCCTATTTCAGATAGCGTACTGGGCTAGGCGGAATCTCAAAGCGCATGAAATGGCGAGTGAAATGCACTATTAGACTTCAATGGTAGGGCGATCAGAGACCCGATTAGATCATTTTACATTAAGGTTAATATAAGAACTCACGGAAATTCTATCACATTTGTTCAATTTACGTCGCTCCTATTTCAGATAGCGTATTGGGCTAGGCGGAATCTCAAAGCGCATGAAATGACGAGTAAAATGCACTATTAAACTTCTCGGGTAAAGCAAACAGAGACCCGATTAGATCATTTTACATTATGGTTAATTTAAGAATTCAGCAAAATTCTATCACATTTGTTCAATTTACGTCGCTCCTATATCAGATAGCATACTGGGCTAGGCGGCATCTCAAAGCGCATGAGATGGCGAGTGAAATGCACTATTAGACTCCTATGGTAGGGCGATCAGAGACCCGATTAGATCATTTTACATTAAGGTTAATATAAGAATTCACGGAAATTCTATCACATTTGTTCAATTTACGTCGCTCCTATTTGAGATAGCGTATTGGGCTAAGCGGAATCTCAAAGCGCATGAAATGACGAGTAAAATGCACTATTAAACTTCTCGGGTAAAGCAAACAGAGACCCGATTAGATCATTTTATATTACGGTTAATATAAGAATACAGCGTAATTCTATCACATTTGTTCAACCTACGTCGCTCCTATTTCAGATAGCGTATTGGGCTACGCGGCATCTCAAAGCGCATGAAATGGCGAATAAAATGCACTATTAAACTTGTAGGCTAGGGCGAACAGAGACCCGATTAGATCATTTTACATTATGGTTAATAAAAGAATTCAGCGAAATTCTATCACACTTGTTCAACTTACGTCGCTCCTATTTCAGATAGCGTATTGGGCTAAGCGGCATCTCAAAGCGCATGAAATGGCGAGTAAAATGCACTATTAAACTTCTAGGGTAGGGCAAACAGAGACCCGATTAGATCATTTTATATTATAGTTAATTTAAGAATTCAGCAAAATTCTATCACATTTGTTCAATTTACGTTGCTCCTATGTCAGATAGCGTACTGGGCTAGGCGGCATCTTAAAGCGCGCGGAATGGCGAGTAAAATGCACTATTAAACTTCTAGGATAGGGCAATCAGAGACCCGATTAGATCATTTTATATTTTGGTTAATATAAGAATTCAGCGAAATTCTATCACATTTGTTCAATGTACGTCCCTCCTATTTCAGATAGCGTATTGTGCTAAGCGGCATCTCAAAGCGTATGAACTGGCGAATAAAATGCACTATTAAAGTTCTAGGCTAGGGCGAACAGAGACCCGATTAGATCATTTTACATTATGGTTAATAAAAGAATTCAGCGAAATACTATCACATTCGTTCAATTTCCGTCGCTCCTATTTCAGATAGCGTATTGGGCTAAGCGGCATCTCAAAGCGCATGAAATGGCGAGAGAAATGCACTATAAGACTTCTATGGTAGGGCGAACAGAGACCAGATTAGATCATTTTATATTTTGGTTAATATAAGAATTCTGCGAAATTCTATCACATTTGTTCAATTTACGTCGCTCCTATTTCAGATAGCGTATTGGGCTAAGCGACATCTCAAAGCGCATGAAATGGCGAGTAAAATGCGCTATTAAACTTCTAGGATAAGGCAAACAGCGACCCGATTAGATCATTTTATATTACGGTTAATATAAGAATTCAGCGTAATTCTATCACATTTGTTCAAGTTACGTCGCTCCTATTTCAGATAGCGTACTGGGCTAGGCGGCATCTTAAAGCGCGTAGAATGGCGAGTAAAATGCACTACTAATCTTCTATGACAGGGCAATCAGAGACCCGATTACATCATTTTATATTTTGGTTAATATAAGATTTCTGGGAAATTCTATCACATTTGTTCAATTTACGTCGCTCCTATTTCAGATAGCGTATTGGGCTAAGCGGCATCTCAAAGCGCATGAAATGGCGAACAAAATGCACTGTTAAACTTCTAGGGTAGTGCAAACAGAGACCCGATTAGATCATTTTATATTATGGTTGATTTAAGAATTCAGCGAAAGTCTATCACATTTGTTCAATTTACGTCGCTCCTATATCAGATAGCATACTGGGCTAGGCGGCACCTCAAAGCGCATGAAATGACGAGTGAAACGCACCATTAAACTTCTATGATAGGGCATTCAGAGATCCGATTAGATCATTTTATATTTTGGTTAATATAAGGATTCAGCGAAATTCTATCACATTTGTTCAATTTACGTCGCTCCTATTTCAGATAGCGTATTGGGCTAAGCGGCATCTCAAAGCACATGAAATGGCGAGTAAAATGCACTATTAAACTTCTAGGGTATTGCAAACAGAGACCCGATTAGATCATTTTATATTATGGTTAATTTAAGAATTCAGCGATATTCTATCACAATTTGTTCAATTTACGTCGCTCCTATTTCAGATAGCTGATTGGGCTAAGCGGCATCTCAAAGCGCATGAAATGACGAGTGAAATGCACTGTTAAACTTCTATGATAGGACAATCAGAGAACCGATTAGATCATTTTATATTTTGTTTAATATAAGATTTCAGGGAAATTCTATCACATTTGTTCAATTTACGTTGCTCCTATTTCAGATAGCGTATTGGGCTAAGCGGCATCTCAAAGCGCATGAAATGGCGAGTAAAATGCACTACTAATCTTCTATGACAGGGCAATCAGAGACCCGATTACATCATTTTATATTTTGGTTAATATAAGATTTCTGGGAAATTCTATCACATTTGTTCAATTTACGTCGCTCCTATTTCAGATAGCGTATTGGGCTAAGCGGCATCTCAAAGCGCATGAAATGACGAACAAAATGCACTGTTAAACTTCTAGGCTAGGGCGAACAGAGACCAGATTAGATCATTTTATATTTTGGTTAATATAAGAATTCTGCGAAATTCTATCACATTTGTTCAATTTACGTCGCTCCTATTTCAGATAGCTTATTGGGCTTAGCGGCTTCTCAAAGCGCATGAAGTGGCGAATGAAATGCACTATTAAACTTCTAGGGTAGGGCAAACAGAGACCCGATTAGATCATTTTATATTATGGTTAATTTAAGAATTCAGCAAAATTCTATCACATTCGTTCAACTTACGTCGGTCCTATTTCAGATAGCGTATTGGGCTATGCGGCATCTCAAAGCGCATGAAATGGCGAGTAAAATGCTCTATTAAACTTCTAGGGTACGACAAACAGAGACCCGATTAGATCATTTTATATTATGGTTAATTTAAGAATTCAGCGAAATTCTATCACAATTGTTCAATTTACGTCGCTCCTATTTCAGATAGCGCATTGGGCTAAGCGGCATCTGAAAGCGCATGAAATGTCGAGTGAAATGCACTATTAGACCTCACTGGTAGGGCGAGCAGAGACCCGATTAGATCGTTTTACATTAAAGTTAATATAAGAATTCAGGGAAATTCAATCACATTTCTTCAATTTACGTCGCTCCTATTTCAGATAGCGTACTGGTCTAGGCGGCATCTTAAAGCGCGTGGAAGGGCGAGTAAAATGCACTACTAAACTTCTATGATAGAGCAATCAGAGACCCGATTAGTTCATCTTATATTTTGTTTAATATAAGATTTCAGGGAAATTCTATCACATTTGTTCAATTTACGTCGCTCATATTTCAGATAGCTTATTGGGCTAAGCGGCATCTCAAAGCGCATGAAATGGCGAGTGAAATGCACCATTAGACTTCTATGGTAGGGCGAACAGAGACACGATTAGATCATTTTATATTATGGTTAATTTAAGAATTCAGCAAAATTCTATCACATTTGTTCAATTTACGTCGCTTCTATTTCAGACAGCGTATTGGGCTAAGCGGCATCTGAAAGCGCATGAAATGGCGAGTAAAATGCACTATTAAACTTCTAGGCTAGGGCAAACAGAGACCCGATTAGATCATTTTATATTACGGTTAATATAAGAATTCAGCAAAATTCTATCACATTTGTTCAACTTACGTCGCTCCTATTTCAGATAGCGTATTGGGCTAAGCGACATCTCAAAGCGCATTAAATGGCGAGTAAAATGCGCTATTAAACTTCTAGGATAAGGCAAACAGCGACCCGATTAGATCATTTTATATTACGGTTAATATAAGAATTCAGCGTAATTCTATCACATTTGTTCAAGTTACGTCGCTCCTATTTCAGATATCGTACTGGGATAGGCGGCATCTTAAAGCGCGTGGAATGGCGAGTAAAATGCACTACTAAACTTCTATGATAGGGCAATCAGAGACCCGATTAGATCATTTTATATTTTGGTTAATATAAGAATTCTGCGAAATTCTATCACATTTGTTCAATTTACGTCGCTCCTATTTCAGATAGCTTATTGGGCTTAGCGGCATCTCAAAGCGCATGAAGTGACGAATGAAATGCACTATTAAACTTCTAGGGTAGTGCAAACAGAGACCCGATTAGATCATTTTATATTATGGTTAATTTATGAATTCAGCGAAATTCTATCACATTTGTTCAATTTACGTCGCTCCTATATCAGATAGCATACTGGGCTAGGCGGCACCTCAAAGCGCATGAAATGACGAGTGAAACGCACCATTAAACTTCTATGATAGGGCATTCAGAGATCCGATTAGATCATTTTATATTTTGGTTAATATAAGGATTCAGCGTAATTCTATCACATTTGTTCAATTTACGTCGCTCCTATTTCAGATAGCGTATTGGGCTAAGCGGCATCTCAAAGCACATGAAATGGCGAGTAAAATGCTCTATTAAACTTCTAGGGTATTGCAAACAGAGACCCGATTAGATCATTTTATATTATGGTTAATTTAAGAATTCAGCGAAATTCTATCACAATTTGTTCAATTTACGTCGCTCCTATTTCAGATAGCTGATTGGGCTAAGCGGCATCTCAAAGCGCATGAAATGACGAGTGAAATGCACTGTTAAACTTCTATGATAGGGCAATCAGAGAACCGATTAGATCATTTTATATTTTGTTTAATATAAGATTTCAGGGAAATTCTATCACATTTGTTCAATTTACGTTGCTCCTATTTCAGATAGCGTATTGGGCTAAGCGGCATCTCAAAGCGCATGAAATGGCGAGTAAAATGCACTACTAATCTTCTATGACAGGGCAATCAGAGACCCGATTACATCATTTTATATTTTGGTTAATATAAGATTTCTGGGAAATTCTATCACATTTGTTCAATTTACGTCGCTCCTATTTCGGATAGCGTATTGGGCTAAGCGGCATCTCAAAGCGCATGAAATGGCGAACAAAATGCACTGTTAAACTTCTAGGCTAGGGCGAACAGAGACCAGATTAGATCATTTTATATTTTGGTTAATATAAGAATTCTGCGAAATTCTATCACATTTGTTCAAGTTACGTCGCTCCTATTTCAGATAGCGTACTGGGCTAGGCGGCATCTTAAAGCGCGTGGAATGGCGAGTAAAATGCACTACTAATCTTCTATGACAGGGCAATCAGAGACCCGATTACATCATTTTATATTTTGGTTAATATAAGATTTCTGGGAAATTCTATCACATTTGTTCAATTTACGTCGCTCCTATTTCAGATAGCGTATTGGGCTAAGCGGCATCTCAAAGCGCATGAAATGGCGAACAAAATGCACTGTTAAACTTCTAGGCTAGGGCGAACAGAGACCAGATTAGATCATTTTATATTTTGGTTAATATAAGAATTCTGCGAAATTCTATCACATTTGTTCAATTTACGTCGCTCCTATTTCAGATAGCTTATTGGGCTTAGCGGCATCTCAAAGCGCATGAAGTGACGAATGAAATGCACTATTAAACTTCTAGGGTAGGGCAAACAGAGACCCGATTAGATCATTTTATATTATGGTTAATTTAAGAATTCAGCAAAATTCTATCACATTCGTTCAACTTACGTCGGTCCTATTTCAGATAGCGTATTGGGCTAAGCGGCATCTCAAAGCGCATGAAATGGCGAGTAAAATGCACTATTAAACTTCTAGCGTAGGGCAAACAGAGACCCGATTAGATCATTTTATGTTATGGTTAATAAAAGAATTCAGCGTAATTCTATCACATTTGTTCAAGTTACGTCCCTCCTATTTCAGATAGCGTACTGGGCTAGGCGGCATCTAACTGCGCGTGGAATGGCGAGTAAAATGCACTACTAATCTTCTATGATAGGGCAATCAGAGACCCGATTACATCATTTTATATTTTGATTAATATATGATTTCAGGGAAATTGTATCACATTTGTTCAATTTTCGTCGCTCCTATTTCAGATAGCCTATTGGGCTAAGCGGCATCTCAAAGCGCATGAAATGGGGACTAGAATGCACTATTGAACTTCTAGGCTAGGGCGAACAGAGACCCGATTAGATCATTTTACATTATGGTTAATTTAAGAATTCAGCAATATTCTATCACATTAGTTCAATTTACGTCGCTCCTATATCAGATAGCATACTGGGCTAGGCGGCATCTCAAAGCGCATGAAATGACGAGTGAAAAGCACTATTAAACTTCTATGATAGGGCAATCAGAGACCCGATTAGATCATTTTATATTTTGTTTAATATAAGATTTCAGGGAAATTTTATCACGTTTGTTCAATTTACGTCGCTCCTATTTCAGATAGCGAATTCGGCTAAGCGGCATCTCAAAGCGCATGAAATGGCGAACAAAATGCACTATTAAACTTCTAGGCTAGGGCGAACAGAGCCCCGATCAGATCATTTTACATTATGGTTAATAAAAGAATTCAGCGAAATTCTATCACATTTGTTCAACTTACGTCGCTCCTACTTCAGATAGCGTATTGGGCTAAGCGGCATCTCAAACCGCATGAAATGGCGAGAGAAATGCACTATTAGACTTCTATGGTAGGGCGAACAGAGACCAGATTAGATCATTATATATTTTGGTTAATATAAGAATTCTGCGAAATCCTATCACATTTGTTCAATTTACGTAGCTCCTATTTCAGATAGCGTATTGGGCTAAGCGGCATCTCAAAGCGCATGAAATGTCGAATAAAATGCCCTATTAAACTTCTAGGTTAGAGCGAACAGACACCCGATTAGATCATTTTATATTATGGTTAAGTTAAGAATTCAGCGAAAATCTATCACATTTGTTCAATTTACGTCGCTCCTATTTCAGATAGCGTATTGGGCTAAGCGGCATCTCAAAGCGCATGAAATGGCGAGTAAAATGCGCTATTAAACTTCTAGGATAAGGCAAACAGCGACCCGATTAGATCATTTTATATTACGGTTAATATAAGAATTCAGCGTAATTCTATCACATTTGTTCGAGTTACGTCGCTCCTATTTCAGATAGCGTACTGGGCTAGGCGGCATCTTAAAGCGCGTGGAATGGCGAGTAAAATGCACTACTAATCTTCTATGACAGGGCAATCAGAGACCCGATTACATCATTTTATATTTTGGTTAATATAAGGATTCAGCGAAATTCTATCACATTTGTTCAATTTACGTCGCTCCTATTTCAGATAGCGTATTGGGCTAAGCGGCATCTCAAAGCGCATGAAATGGCGAGTAAAATGCACTAATGAACTTCTAGGGTAGGGCAAACAGAGACCCGATTAGATCATTTTATATTATGGTTAATTTAAGAATTCAGCGCAATTCTATCACAATTTGTTCAATTTACGTCGCTCCTATTTCAGATAGCTGATTGGGCTAAGCGGCATCTCAAAGCGCATGAAATGACGAGTGAAATGCACTGTTAAACTTCTATGATACGGCAATCAGAGAACCGATTAGATCATTTTATATTTTGTTTAATATAAGATTTCAGGGAAATTCTATCACATTTGTTCAATTTACGTCGCTCCTATTTCGGATAGCGTATTGGGCTAAGCGGCATCTCAAAGCGCATGAAATGGCGAGTAAAATGCACTATTAAACTTCTAGGATAAGGCAAACAGCGACCCGATTAGATCATTTTATATTACGGTTAATAAAAGAATTCAGCGTAATTCTATCACATTTGTTCAAGTTACGTCGCTCCTATTTCAGATAGCGTACTGGGCTAGGCGGCATCTAACAGCGCGTGGAATGGCGAGTAAACTGCACTACTAATCTTCTGTGATAGGGCAATCAGAGACCCGATTACATCATTTTATATTTTGATTAATATATGATTTCAGGGAAATTCTATCACATTTGGTCAATTTACGTCGCTCCTATTTCAGATAGCCTATTGGGCTAAGCGGCATCTCAAAGCGCATGAAATGGGGACTAGAATGCACTATTAAACTTCTAGGCTAGGGCGAACAGACACCCGATTAGATCATTTTACATTATGGTTAATATAAGAATTCAGCAATATTCTATCACATTAGTTCAATTTACGTCGCTCCTATATCAGATAACATACTGGGCTAGGCGGCATCTCAAAGCGCATGAAATGACGAGTGAAAAGCACTATTAAACTTCTATGATAGGGCAATCAGAGACCCGATTAGATCATTTTATATTTTGTTTAATATAAGATTTCAGGGAAATTTTATCACATTTGTTCAATTTACGTCGCTCCTATTTCAGATCGCGAATTCGGCTAAGCGGCATCTCAAAGCGCATGAAATGGCGAATAAAATGCACTATTAAACTTCAAGGCTAGGGCGAACAGAGCCCCGATCAGATCATTTTACATTATGGTTTATAAAAGAATTCAGCGAAATTCTATCACATTTGTTCAACTTACGTCGCTCCTACTCCAGATAGCGTATTGGGCTAAGCGGCATCTCAAAGCGCATGAAATGGAGAGAGAAATGCACTATTAGACTTCTATGGTAGGGCGAACAGAGACCAGATTAGATCATTTTATATTTTGGTTAATATAAGAATTCTGCGAAATTCTATCACATTTGTTCAATTTACGTCGCTCCTATTTCAGATAGCGTATTGGGCTAAGCGGCATCTCAAAGCGCATGAAATGTCGAATAAAATGCCCTATTAAACTTCTAGGTTAGAGCGAACAGACACCCGATTAGATCATTTTATATTATGGTTAATTTAAGAATTCAGCGAGAATCTATCACATTTGTTCAATTTACGTCGCTCCTATTTCAGATAGCATACTGGGCTAGGCGGCATCTTAAAGGGCGTGGAGTGGCGAGTGAAATGCACTACTAAACTTCTATGATAGGGCAATCAGAGACCTAATTAGATCATTTTATATTTTGTTTAATATAAGATTTCAGCGACGTTCTATCACATTTGTTCAATTTACGTCGCTCCTATTTCAGATAGCGTATTGGTCTAAGCGGCATCTCAAAGCGCATGAAATGACGAGTGAAATGCACTATTAAACTTCTAGGGTAGGGCAAACAGAGACCCGATTAGATCATTTTATATTATGGTTAATGTAAGAATTCAGCGAAATTCTATCACATTTGTTCAATTTACGTCGCTCCTATTTCAGATAGCGCATTGGGCTAAGCGGCATCTCAAAGCGCATGAAATGTCGAATAAAATGCCCTATTAAACTTCTAGGTTAGAGCGAACAGACACCCGATTAGATCATTTTACATTATGGTTAATAAAAGAATTCAGCGAAATTCTGTCACATTCGTTCAACTTACGTCGCTCCTATTTCAGATAGCGTATTGGGCTAAGCGGCATCTCAAAGCGCATGAAATGGCGAGTAAAATGCACTAATGAACTTCTAGGGTAGGGCAAACAGAGACCCGATTAGATCATTTTATATTATGGTTAATTTAAGAATTCAGCGCAATTCTATCACAATTTGTTCAATTTACGTCGCTCCTATTTCAGATAGCGTATTGGGCTAGGCGGCATCTTAAAGGGCGTGGATTGGCGAGTAAAATGCACTACTAAACTTCTATGATAGGGCAATCAGAGACCAGATTTGATCATTTTATATTTTGTTCAATATCAGATTTCAGGGAAATTGTATCACATTTGTTCAATTTACGTCGCTCCTATTTCAGATAGCGTATTCGGCTAAGCGGCATCTCAAAGCGCATGAAATGGCGAATAAAATGCACTATTAAACTTCTAGGCTAGGGCGAACAGAGACCCGATCAGATCATTTTACATTATGGTTAATAAAAGAATTCAGCGAAATTCTATCACATTCGTTCAACTTACGTCGCTCCTATTTCAGATAGCGTATTGGGCTAAGCGGCATCTCAAAGCGCATGAAATGTCGAATAAAATGCCCTATTAAACTTCTAGGTTAGAGCGAACAGACACCCGATTAGATCATTTTATATTATGGTTAATTTAAGAATTCAGCGAAAATCTATCACATTTGTTCAATTTACGTCGCTCCTATTTCAGATAGCGTATTGGGCTAAGCGGCATCTCGAAGCGCATGAAATGGCGAGTAAAATGCGCTATTAAACTTCTAGGATAAGGCAAACAGCGACCCGATTAGATCATTTTATATTACGGTTAATATAAGAATTCAGCAAAATTCTATCACATTCGTTCAACTTACGTCGCTCCTATTTCAGATAGCGTATTGGGCTAAGCGGCATCTGAAAGCGCATGAAATGGCGAGTAAAATGCACTATTAAACTTGTAGGCTAGGGCGAACAGAGACCCGATTAGATCATTTTACATTATGGTTAATAAAAGAATTCAGCGAAATTCTATCACACTTGTTCAACTTACGTCGCTCCTATTACAGATAGCGTATTGGGCTAAGCGGCATCTCAAAGCGCATGAAATGGCGAGTAAAATGCACTATTAAACTTCTAGGGTAGGACAAACAGAGACCCGATCAGATCATTTTATATTATAGTTAATTTAAGAATTCAGCAAAATTCTATCACATTTGTTCAATTTACGTCGCTCCTATGTCAGATAGCGTACTGGGCTAGGCGGCATCTTAAAGCGCGCGGAATGGCGAGTAAAATGCACTATTAAACTTCTATGATAGGGCAATCAGATACCCGATTAGATCATTTTATATTTTGTTTAATATAAGATTTCAGGGAAATTCTATCACATTTGTTCAATTTACGTCGCTCCTATTTCAGATAGCGTACCGGGCTAGGCGGCATCATAAAGCGCGTGGAAGGGCGAGTAGAATGCACTATTAAACTTCTAGGGTAGGGCGAACAGAAAGCCGATTAGATCATTTTACATTAAGGTTAATAAAAGAATTCAGCGAAATTCTATCACATTTGTTCAATTTACGTCGCTCCTATTTCAGATAGCATATTGGGCTAAGCGGCATCTCAAAGCGCATGAAATTACGAGTGAAATGCACTATTAAACTTCTAGGGTAGGGCAAACAGAAACCCGATTAGATCATTTTATAGTATGGTTAATTTAAGAATTCAGCAAAAATCTATCACATTTGTTCAATTTACGTCGCTCCTATTTCAGATAGCGTACTGGGCTAAGCGGCATCTTAAAGCGCATGAAATTATGAGTGAAATGCACTATTAAACTTCTATGATAGGGCAATCAGAGACCCGATTAGATCATTTTATATTTTGGTTAATATATGAATTCAGCGTAATTCTATCACATTTGTTCAATTTACGTCGCTCATATTTCAGATAGCGTATTGGGCTAAGCGGCATCTCAAAGCGCATGAAATGGCGAGTAAAATGCACTATTAAACTTCTAGGGTAAGGCAAACAGGGACCCGATTAGATCATTTTATATTACGGTTAATATAAGAATTCAGCGTAATTCTATCACATTTGTTAAACTTACGTCGCTCCTATTTCAGATAGCGTACCGGGCTAGGCGGCATCATAAAGCGCGTGGAAGGGCGAGTAAAATGCACTATTAAACTTCTAGGGTAGGGCGAACTGAAAGCCGATTAGATCATTTTACATTAAGGTTAATAAAAGAATACAGCGAAATTCTATCACATTTGTTCAATTTACGTCGCTCCTATTTCAGATAGCGTATTGGGCTAAGCGGCATCTCAAAGCGCATGAAATTACGAGTGAAATGCACTATTAAACTTCTAGGGTAGGGCAAACAGAAACCCGATTAGATCATTTTATAGTATGGTTAATTTAAGAATTCAGCACAAATCTATCACATTTGTTCAATTTACGTCGCTCCTATTTCAGGTAACGTACTGGGCTAAGCGGCATCTTAAAGCGCATGAAATTATGAGTGAAATGCACTATTAAACTTCTATGATAGGGCAATCAGAGACCCGATTAGATCGTTTTATATTTTGGTTAATATAAGAATTCAGCGAAATTCTATCACATTTGTTCAATTTACGTCGCTCCTATTTCAGATCGCGAATTCGGCTAAGCGGCATCTCAAAGCGCATGAAATGGCGAATAAAATGCACTATTAAACTTCAAGGCTACGGCGAACAGAGCCCCGATCAGATCATTTTACATTATGGTTTATAAAAGAATTCAGCGAAATTCTATCACATTTGTTCAACTTACGTCGCTCCTACTCCAGATAGCGTATTGGGCTAAGCGGCATCTCAAAGCGCATGAAATGGAGAGAGAAATGCACTATTAGACTTCTATGGTAGGGCGAACAGAGACCAGATTAGATCATTTTATATTTTGGTTAATATAAGAATTCTGCGAAATTCTATCACATTTGTTCAATTTACGTCGCTCCTATTTCAGATAGCGTATTGGGCGAAGCGGCATCTCAAAGCGCATGAAATGTCGAATAAAATGCCCTATTAAACTTCTAGGTTAGAGCGAACAGACACCCGATTAGATCATTTTATATTATGGTTAATTTAAGAATTCAGCGAGAATCTATCACATTTGTTCAATTTACGTCGCTCCTATTTCAGATAGCATACTGGGCTAGGCGGCATCTTAAAGGGCGTGGAGTGGCGAGTGAAATGCACTACTAAACTTCTATGATAGGGCAATCAGAGACCTAATTAGATCATTTTATATTTTGTTTAATATAAGATTTCAGCGACGTTCTATCACATTTGTTCAATTTACGTCGCTCCTATTTCAGATAGCGTATTGGTCTAAGCGGCATCTCAAAGCGCATGAAATGACGAGTGAAATGCACTATTAAACTTCTAGGGTAGGGCAAACAGAGACCCGATTAGATCATTTTATATTATGGTTAATGTAAGAATTCAGCGAAATTCTATCACATTTGTTCAATTTACGTCGCTCCTATTTCAGATAGCGCATTGGGCTAAGCGGCATCTCAAAGCGCATGAAATGTCGAATAAAATGCCCTATTAAACTTCTAGGTTAGAGCGAACAGACACCCGATTAGATCATTTTACATTATGGTTAATAAAAGAATTCAGCGAAATTCTGTCACATTCGTTCAACTTACGTCGCTCCTATTTCAGATAGCGTATTGGGCTAAGCGGCATCTCAAAACGCATGAAATGTCGAATAAAATGCCCTATTAAACTTCTAGATTAGAGCGAACAGACACCCGATTAGATCATTTTATATTATGGTTAATTTGAGAATTCAGCGAAAGTCTATCACATTTGTTCAATTTACGTCGCTCCTATTTCAGATAGCGTATTGGGCTAGGCGGCATCTTAAAGGGCGTGGATTGGCGAGTAAAATGCACTACTAAACTTCTATGATAGGGCAATCAGAGACCAGATTTGATCATTTTATATTTTGTTCAATATCAGATTTCAGGGAAATTGTATCACATTTGTTCAATTTACGTCGCTCCTATTTCAGATAGCGTATTCGGCTAAGCGGCATCTCAAAGCGCATGAAATGGCGAATAAAATGCACTATTAAACTTCTAGGCTAGGGCGAACAGAGACCCGATCAGATCATTTTACATTATGGTTAATAAAAGAATTCAGCGAAATTCTATCACATTCGTTCAACTTACGTCGCTCCTATTTCAGATAGCGTATTGGGCTAAGCGGCATCTCAAAGCGCATGAAATGTCGAATAAAATGCCCTATTAAACTTCTAGGTTAGAGCGAACAGACACCCGATTAGATCATTTTATATTATGGTTAATTTAAGAATTCAGCGAAAATCTATCACATTTGTTCAATTTACGTCGCTCCTATTTCAGATAGCGTATTGGGCTAAGCGGCATCTCGAAGCGCATGAAATGGCGAGTAAAATGCGCTATTAAACTTCTAGGATAAGGCAAACAGCGACCCGATTAGATCATTTTATATTACGGTTAATATAAGAATTCAGCAAAATTCTATCACATTCGTTCAACTTACGTCGCTCCTATTTCAGATAGCGTATTGGGCTAAGCGGCATCTGAAAGCGCATGAAATGGCGAGTAAAATGCACTATTAAACTTGTAGGCTAGGGCGAACAGAGACCCGATTAGATCATTTTACATTATGGTTAATAAAAGAATTCAGCGAAATTCTATCACACTTGTTCAACTTACGTCGCTCCTATTACAGATAGCGTATTGGGCTAAGCGGCATCTCAAAGCGCATGAAATGGCGAGTAAAATGCACTATTAAACTTCTAGGGTAGGACAAACAGAGACCCGATTAGATCATTTTATATTATAGTTAATTTAAGAATTCAGCAAAATTCTATCACATTTGTTCAATTTACGTCGCTCCTATGTCAGATAGCGTACTGGGCTAGGCGGCATCTTAAAGCGCGCGGAATGGCGAGTAAAATGCACTATTAAACTTCTATGATAGGGCAATCAGAGACCCGATTAGATCATTTTATATTTTGTTTAATATAAGATTTCAGGGAAATTCTATCACATTTGTTCAATTTACGTCGCTCCTATTTCAGATAGCGTACCGGGCTAGGCGGCATCATAAAGCGCGTGGAAGGGCGAGTAGAATGCACTATTAAACTTCTAGGGTAGGGCGAACAGAAAGCCGATTAGATCATTTTACATTAAGGTTAATAAAAGAATTCAGCGAAATTCTATCACATTTGTTCAATTTACGTCGCTCCTATTTCAGATAGCATATTGGGCTAAGCGGCATCTCAAAGCGCATGAAATTACGAGTGAAATGCACTATTAAACTTCTAGGGTAGGGCAAACAGAAACCCGATTAGATCATTTTATAGTATGGTTAATTTAAGAATTCAGCAAAAATCTATCACATTTGTTCAATTTACGTCGCTCCTATTTCAGATAGCGTACTGGGCTAAGCGGCATCTTAAAGCGCATGAAATTATGAGTGAAATGCACTATTAAACTTCTATGATAGGGCAATCAGAGACCCGATTAGATCATTTTATATTTTGGTTAATATATGAATTCAGCGTAATTCTATCACATTTGTTCAATTTACGTCGCTCATATTTCAGATAGCGTATTGGGCTAAGCGGCATCTCAAAGCGCATGAAATGGCGAGTAAAATGCACTATTAAACTTCTAGGGTAAGGCAAACAGGGACCCGATTAGATCATTTTATATTACGGTTAATATAAGAATTCAGCGTAATTCTATCACATTTGTTAAACTTACGTCGCTCCTATTTCAGATAGCGTACCGGGCTAGGCGGCATCATAAAGCGCGTGGAAGGGCGAGTAAAATGCACTATTAAACTTCTAGGGTAGGGCGAACTGAAAGCCGATTAGATCATTTTACATTAAGGTTAATAAAAGAATACAGCGAAATTC
Source organism: Macropis europaea (assembly GCA_916610135.2). Lineage (NCBI taxonomy): Eukaryota > Metazoa > Arthropoda > Insecta > Hymenoptera > Melittidae > Macropis > Macropis europaea. The sequence goes on from CAKAJE020002008.1 coordinate 78,218, forward strand.
TATCACATTTGTTCAATTTACGTCGCTCCTATTTCAGATAGCGTATTGGGCTAAGCGGCATCTCAAAGCGCATGAAATTACGAGTGAAATGCACTATTAAACTTCTAGGGTAGGGCAAACAGAAACCCGATTAGATCATTTTATAGTATGGTTAATTTAAGAATTCAGCACAAATCTATCACATTTGTTCAATTTACGTCGCTCCTATTTCAGGTAACGTACTGGGCTAAGCGGCATCTTAAAGCGCATGAAATTATGAGTGAAATGCACTATTAAACTTCTATGATAGGGCAATCAGAGACCCGATTAGATCATTTTATATTTTGGTTAATATATGAATTCAGCGTAATTCTATCACATTTGTTAAAGTTACGTCGCTCCTATTTCAGATAGCGTACAGGGCTAGGCGGCATCATAAAGCGCGTGGAAGGGCGAGTAAAATGCACTATTAAACTTCTAGGGTAAAGCAAACAGAGACCCGATTAGATCATTTTATATTACGGTTAATATAAGAATTCAGCGTAATTCTATCACATTTGTTCAACCTACGTCGCTCCTATTTCAGATAGCGTATTGGGAGAAGCGGCATGTCAAAGCGCATGAAATGGCGAATAAAATGCACTATTAAACTTCTAGGCTAGGGCGAACAGAGACCCGATTAGATCATTTTACATTATGGTTAATAAAAGAATTCAGCAAAATTCTATCAGATTTGTTCAATTTACATCGCTCCTATTTCAGATAGCGTATTGGGCTAAGCGGCACCTCAAAGCGCATGAAAGGACGAGTAAAATGAACTATTAAACTTCTAGGGTAGGGCAAACAGAGACCCGATTAGATCATTTTATATTATAGTTAATTTAAGAATTCAGCAAAATTCTATCACATTTGTTCAATTTACGTCGCTCCTATGTCAGATAGCGTACTGGGCTAGGCGGCATCTTAAAGCGCGCGGAATGGCGAGTAAAATGCACTATTAAACTTCTATGATAGGGCAATCAGAGACCCGATTAGATCATTTTATATTTTGGTTAATATAAGAATTCAGCGAAATTCTATCACATTTGTTCAACATACGCCGCTCCGGCTTGAGATAGCGTACTGGACTAGGCGGCAACTTAAAGCGCGTGGAATGGCGAGTAAAATGCAGTACTAAACTTCTATGATAGGGCAATCGGAGACCCGATAAGATCATTTTATATTTTGTTTAATATAAGATTTCAGGGAAATTCTATCACATTTGTTCAATTTACGTCGCTCCTATTCCAGATAGCGTATTGGGCTAAGCGGCATCTCAAAGCGCATGAAATGTCGAATAAAATGCACTATAGAACTTCTAGGCTAGGGCAAACAGAGACCCGATTAGATCATTTTACATTAAGGTTTATATAAGAATTCAGGGAAATTCTATCACATTTGTTCAATTTACGTCGCTCCTATTTCAGATAGCGTATTGGGCTAAGCGGCATCTCAAAGCGCATGAAATGGCGAGTAAAATGCACTATTAAACTTCTAGGGTAAGCCAAACAGGGACCCGATTAGATCATTTTATATTACGGTTAATATAAGAATACAGCGTAATTCTATCACATTTGTTCAACCTACGTCGCTCCTATTTCAGATAGCGTATTGGGCTAAGCGGAATCTCAAAGCGCACGAAATGACGAGTAAAATGCACTATTAAACTTCTAGGGTAAAGCAAACAGAGACGCGATTAGATCATTTTATATTACGGATAATATAAGAATTCAGCGTAATTCTATCACATTTGTGCAACTTACGCCGCTCCTGCTTGAGATAGCGTACTGGAGTAGGCGGCAACTTAAAGCGCGTGGAATGGCGAGTAAAATGCAGTACTAAACTTCTAGGATAGGGCAATCGGAGACCCGATTAGATCATTTTATATTTTGTTTAATATAAGATTTCAGGGAAATTCTATCACATTTGTTCAATTTACGTCCCTCCTATTTCAGATAGCGTATTGGGCTAAGCGGCAACTCAAAGCGCATGAAGTGGCGAGTAAAATGCACTATTAAACTTCTAGGGTAAGGCAAACAGGGACCCGATTAGATCATTTTATATTACGGTTAATATAAGAATTCAGCGTAATTCTATCACATTTGTTAAACTTACGTCGCTCCTATTTCAGATAGCGTACCGGGCTAGGCGGCATCATAATGCGCGTGGAAGGGCGAGTAAAATGCACTATTAAACTTCTAGGGTAGGGCGAACAGAGACCCGATTAGATCATTGTATATTATGGTTAATTTAAGAATTCAACGAAATTCTATCACATTTGTTCAATTTACGTCGCTCCTATTTCAGATAGCGTATTGTGCTAAGCGGCATCTCAAAGCGCATGAAATGGCGATTAAAATGCACTATTAAACATCTCGGCTAGGGCGAACAGAGAGCCGATTAGATCATTTTACATTATGGTTAATAAAAGGATTCAGCGAAATTCTATCACATTTGTTCAATTTACGTCGCTCCTATTTCAGATAGCGTATTGGGCTAAGAGGAATCTCAAAGCGCATGAAATGGCGAGTAAAATGCACTATTAAACTTCTCGGCTAGGGCGAACAGAGAGCCGATTAGATCATTTTACATTATGGTTAATATAAGAATTCAGCGAAATTCTATCACATTTGTTCAATTTACGTCGCTCCTATTTCAGATAGCGTATTGGGCTAAGCGGAATCTCAAAGCGCATGAAATGGCGAGTAAAATGCACTATTAAACTTCTAGGGTGAAGCAAACAGAGACCCGATTAGATCATTTTATATTACGGTTAATATAAGAATACAGCGTAATTCTATCACATTTGTTCAACCTACGTCGCTCCTATTTCAGATAGCGTATTGGGCTAAGCGGCATCTCAAAGCGCATGAAATGACGAGTGAAGTGCACTATTAAACTTCTAGGGTAAGGGAAAGAGAGACCCGATTAGATCATTTTATTTTACGGTTAATATAAGAGTTAAGAGTAATTCTATCACATTTGTTCAATTTACGTCACTCCTATTTCAGATAGGCTACTGGGCTAGCCGGCATCTTAAAGCGCGTGGAATAGCGAGTAAAATGCACTATTAAACCTCTAGGGTAGGGCGAACAGAGGCCCGATTAGATCATTTTACATTAAGGTTAATATAAGAATTCAGCGAAATTCTATCACATTTGTTCAATTTACGTCGCTCATATTTCAGATAGCGTATTGTGCTAAGCGGCATCTCAAAGCGCATGAAATGGCGAGTAAAATGCACCCCTAAACTTCTATGATAGGGCAATCAGAGACCCGATTAGATCATTTTATATTTTGTTTAATATAAGATTTCAGGGAAATTCTATCACATTTGTTCAATTTACGTCGCTCCTACTTCAGATAGCGTATTGGGCTAAGCGGCATCTCAAAGCGCATGAAATGTCGAATAAAATGCACTATTAAACTTCTAGGCTAGGGCAAACAGAGACCCGATTAGATCATTTTACATTAAGGTTATTATAACAATTCAGGGAAATTCTATCACATTTGTTCAATTTACGTCTCTCCTATTTCAGATAGCGCAGTGTGCTAAGCGGCATCTCAAAGCGCATGAAATGACGAGCGAAATGCACTATTAAACTTCTAGGGTAAGGGAAAGAGAGCCCCGATTAGATCATTTCATATTACGGCTAGTATAAGAATTCAGCAAAATTCTGTCACATTTGTTCAATTAACGTTGCTCTTATTTCAGATATCGTACTGGGCTTGACGGAATCTTAAAGCGCATGAAATGACGAGTGAAATGCACTATTAAACTTCTAGTGTAAGGCAAACAGGGACCCGATTAGATCATTTTATAATTTGGTTAATATAAGAATTCAGCGAAATTCTATCACATTTGTTCAATTTACGTCGCTCCTATTTCAGATAGCGTATTGGGCTAAGCGGAATCTCAAAGCGCATGAAATGACGAGTAAAATGCACTATTAAACTTCTCGGGTAAAGCAAACAGAGACCCGATTAGATCATTTTATATTACGGTTAATATAAGGATACAGCGGAATTCTATCACATTTGTTCAACCTACGTCGCTCCTATTTCAGATAGCGTATTGGGCTAAGCGGCATCTCAAAGCGCATGAAATGACGAGTGAAGTGCACTATTAAACTTCTAGCGTAGGGGAAAGAGAGACCCGATTACATCATTTTACATTAAGGTTAATATAAGAATTCAGGGAAATTCTATCACATTTTTTCAATTTACGTCGCTCCTATTTCAGATAGCGTATTGGGCTAAGCGGTATCTCAAAGCGCATGAAATGGCGAGTAAAATGCACTCTTAAACTTCTAGGGTAGGGCAAACAGAGACCCGATTAGATCATTTTATATTATAGTTAATTTAAGAATTCAGCAAAATTCTATCACATTTGTTCAATTTACGTCGCTCCTATTTCAGATAGCGTATTGGGCTAAGCGGCATCTCAAAGCGCATGAAATGTCGAATAAAATGCACTATTAAACTTCTAGGCTAGGGCAAACAGAGACCCGATTAGATCATTTTATATTTTGGTTAATATAAGAATTCAGCGAAATTCTATCACATTTGTTCAATTTACGTCTCGACTATTTCAGATAGCGCAGTGTGCTAAGCGGCATCTCAAAGCGCATGAAATGACGAGTGAAATGCACTATTAAACTTCTAGTGTAAGGCAAACAGGGACCCGATTAGATCATTTTATAATTTGGTTAATATAAGAATTCAGCGAAATTCTATCACATTTGTTCAATTTACGTCGCTCCTATTTCAGATAGCGTATTGGGCTAAGCGGAATCTCAAAGCGCATGAAATGACGAGTAAAATGCACTATTAAACTTCTCGGGTAAAGCAAACAGAGACCCGATTAGATCATTTTATATTACGGTTAATATAAGGATACATCGGAATTCTATCACATTTGTTCAATCTACGTCGCTCCTATTTCAGATAGCGTATTGGGCTAAGCGGCATCTCAAAGCGCATGAAATGACGAGTGAGGTGCACTATTAAACTTCTAGCGTAAGGGAAAGAGAGACCCGATTACATCATTTTACATTAAGGTTAATATAAGAATTCAGGGAAATTCTATCACATATTTTCAATTTACGTCGCTCCTATTTCAGATAGCGTATTGGGCTACGCGGCATCTCAAAGCGCATGAAATGGCGAATAAAGTCCACTATTAAACTTCTAGGCTTGGGCGAACAGAGACCCGATTAGATCATTTTACATTATGGTTAATAAAAGAATTCAGCGAAATTCTATCACACTTGCTCAACTTACGTCGCTCCTATTTCAGATAGCGTATTGGGCTAAGCGGTATCTCAAAGCGCATGAAATGGCGAGTAAAATGCACTCTTAAACTTCTAGGGTAGGGCAAACAGAGACCCGATTAGATCATTTTATATTATAGTTAATTTAAGAATTCAGCAAAATTCTATCACATTTGTTCAATTTATGTCGCTCCTATTTCAGGTAACGTACTGGGCTAAGCGGCATCTTAAAGCGGATGAAATTATGAGTGAAATGCACTATTAAACTTCTATGATAGGGCAATCAGAGACCCGATTAGATCGTTTTATATTTTGGTTAATATAAGAATTCAGCGAAATTCTATCACATTTGTTCAATTTACGTCGCTCCTATTTCAGATAGCGTATTGGGCTTAGCGGCATCTCAAAGCGTATGAAATGGCGAATAGAATGCACTATTAAAGTTCTAGGCTATGGCGAACAGAGACCCGATTAGATCATTTTACATTATGGTTAATAAAAGAATTCAGCGAAATTCTATCACACTTGCTCAACTTACGTCGCTCCTATTTCAGATAGCGTATTGGGCTAAGCGGTATCTCAAAGCGCATGAAATGGCGAGTAAAATGCACTCTTAAACTTCTAGGGTAGGGCAAACAGAGACCCGATTAGATCATTTTATATTATAGTTAATTTAAGAATTCAGCAAAATTCTATCACATTTGTTCAATTTACGTCGCTCCTATTTCAGATAGCGTATTGGGCTAAGCGGCATCTCAAAGCGCATGAAATGTCGAATAAAATGCACTATTAAACTTCTAGGCTAGGGCAAACAGAGACCCGATTAGATCATTTTATATTTTGGTTAATATAAGAATTCAGCGAAATTCTATCACATTTGTTCAATTTACGTCTCTCCTATTTCAGATAGCGCAGTGTGCTAAGCGGCATCTCAAAGCGCATGAAATGACGAGTGAAATGCACTATTAAACTTCTAGTGTAAGGCAAACAGGGACCCGATTAGATCATTTTATAATTTGGTTAATATAAGAATTCAGCGAAATTCTATCACATTTGTTCAATTTACGTCGCTCCTATTTCAGATAGCGTATTGGGCTAAGCGGAATCTCAAAGCGCATGAAATGACGAGTAAAATGCACTATTAAACTTCTCGGGTAAAGCAAACAGAGACCCGATTAGATCATTTTATATTACGGTTAATATAAGGATACATCGGAATTCTATCACATTTGTTCAACCTACGTCGCTCCTATTTCAGATAGCGTATTGGGCTAAGCGGCATCTCAAAGCGCATGAAATGACGAGTGAGGTGCACTATTAAACTTCTAGCGTAAGGGAAAGAGAGACCCGATTACATCATTTTACATTAAGGTTAATATAAGAATTCAGGGAAATTCTATCACATTTTTTCAATTTACGTCGCTCCTATTTCAGATAGCGTATTGGGCTACGCGGCATCTCAAAGCGCATGAAATGGCGAATAAAGTCCACTATTAAACTTCTAGGCTTGGGCGAACAGAGACCCGATTAGATCATTTTACATTATGGTTAATAAAAGAATTCAGCGAAATTCTATCACACTTGCTCAACTTACGTCGCTCCTATTTCAGATAGCGTATTGGGCTAAGCGGTATCTCAAAGCGCATGAAATGGCGAGTAAAATGCACTCTTAAACTTCTAGGGTAGGGCAAACAGAGACCCGATTAGATCATTTTATATTATAGTTAATTTAAGAATTCAGCAAAATTCTATCACATTTGTTCAATTTATGTCGCTCCTATTTCAGGTAACGTACTGGGCTAAGCGGCATCTTAAAGCGGATGAAATTATGAGTGAAATGCACTATTAAACATCTATGATAGGGCAATCAGAGACCCGATTAGATCATTTTATATTTTGGTTAATATAAGAATTCAGCGAAATTCTATCACATTTGTTCAATTTACGTCGCTCCTATTTCAGATAGCGTATTGGGCTTAGCGGCATCTCAAAGCGTATGAAATGGCGAATAGAATGCACTATTAAAGTTCTAGGCTATGGCGAACAGAGACCCGATTAGATCATTTTACATTATGGTTAATAAAAGAATTCAGCGAAATTCTATCACACTTGCTCAACTTACGTCGCTCCTATTTCAGATAGCGTATTGGGCTAAGCGGTATCTCAAAGCGCATGAAATGGCGAGTAAAATGCACTCTTAAACTTCTAGGGTAGGGCAAACAGAGACCCGATTAGATCATTTTATATTATAGTTAATTTAAGAATTCAGCAAAATTCTATCACATTTGTTCAATTTACGTCGCTCCTATTTCAGATAGCGTATTGGGCTAAGCGGCATCTCAAAGCGCATGAAATGTCGAATAAAATGCACTATTAAACTTCTAGGCTAGGGCAAACAGAGACCCGATTAGATCATTTTATATTTTGGTTAATATAAGAATTCAGCGAAATTCTATCACATTTGTTCAATTTACGTCTCTCCTATTTCAGATAGCGCAGTGTGCTAAGCGGCATCTCAAAGCGCATGAAATGACGAGTGAAATGCACTATTAAACTTCTAGTGTAAGGCAAACAGGGACCCGATTAGATCATTTTATAATTTGGTTAATATAAGAATTCAGCGAAATTCTATCACATTTGTTCAATTTACGTCGCTCCTATTTCAGATAGCGTATTGGGCTAAGCGGAATCTCAAAGCGCATGAAATGACGAGTAAAATGCACTATTAAACTTCTCGGGTAAAGCAAACAGAGACCCGATTAGATCATTTTATATTACGGTTAATATAAGGATACATCGGAATTCTATCACATTTGTTCAACCTACGTCGCTCCTATTTCAGATAGCGTATTGGGCTAAGCGGCATCTCAAAGCGCATGAAATGACGAGTGAAGTGCACTATTAAACTTCTAGCGTAAGGGAAAGAGAGACCCGATTACATCATTTTACATTAAGGTTAATATAAGAATTCAGGGAAATTCTATCACATTTTTTCAATTTACGTCGCTCCTATTTCAGATAGCGTATTGGGCTACGCGGCATCTCAAAGCGCATGAAATGGCGAATAAAGTCCACTATTAAACTTCTAGGCTAGGGCGAACAGAGACCCGATTAGATCATTTTACATTATGGTTAATAAAAGAATTCAGCGAAATTCTATCACACTTGCTCAACTTACGTCGCTCCTATTTCAGATAGCGTATTGGGCTAAGCGGTATCTCAAAGCGCATGAAATGGCGAGTAAAATGCACTCTTAAACTTCTAGGGTAGGGCAAACAGAGACCCGATTAGATCATTTTATATTATAGTTAATTTAAGAATTCAGCAAAATTCTATCACATTTGTTCAATTTATGTCGCTCCTATTTCAGGTAACGTACTGGGCTAAGCGGCATCTTAAAGCGGATGAAATTATGAGTGAAATGCACTATTAAACTTCTATGATAGGGCAATCAGAGACCCGATTAGATCGTTTTATATTTTGGTTAATATAAGAATTCAGCGAAATTCTATCACATTTGTTCAATTTACGTCGCTCCTATTTCAGATAGCGTATTGGGCTTAGCGGCATCTCAAATCGTATGAAATGGCGAATAAAATGCACTATTAAAGTTCTAGGCTATGGCGAACAGAGACCCGATTAGATCATTTTACATTATGGTTAATAAAAGAATTCAGCGAAATTCTATCACACTTGCTCAACTTACGTCGCTCCTATTTCAGATAGCGTATTGGGCTAAGCGGTATCTCAAAGCGCATGAAATGGCGAGTAAAATGCACTCTTAAACTTCTAGGGTAGGGCAAACAGAGACCCGATTAGATCATTTTATATTATAGTTAATTTAAGAATTCAGCAAAATTCTATTACATTTGTTCAATTTACGTCGCTCCTATTTCAGATAGCGTATTGGGCTAAGCGGCATCGCAAAGCGCATGAAATGTCGAATAAAATGCACTATTAAACTTCTAGGCTAGGGCAAACAGAGACCCGATTAGATCATTTTATATTTTGGTTAATATAAGAATTCAGCGAAATTCTATCACATTTGTTCAATTTACGTCTCTCCTATTTCAGATAGCGCAGTGTGCTAAGCGGCATCTCAAAGCGCATGAAATGACGAGTGAAATGCACTATTAAACTTCTAGGGTAAGGCAAACAGGGACCCGATTAGATCATTTTATAATTTGGTTAATATAAGAATTCAGCGAAATTCTATCACATTTGTTCAATTTACGTCGCTCCTATTTCAGATAGCGTATTGGGCTAAGCGGAATCTCAAAGCGCATGAAATGACGAGTAAAATGCACTATTAAACTTCTCGGGTAAAGCAAACAGAGACCCGATTAGATCATTTTATATTACGGTTAATATAAGGATACATCGGAATTCTATCACATTTGTTCAACCTACGTCGCTCCTATTTCAGATAGCGTATTGGGCTAAGCGGCATCTCAAAGCGCATGAAATGACGAGTGAGGTGCACTATTAAACTTCTAGCGTAAAGGAAAGAGAGACCCGATTACATCATTTTACATTAAGGTTAATATAAGAATTCAGGGAAATTCTATCACATTTTTTCAATTTACGTCGCTCCTATTTCAGATAGCGTATTGGGCTACGCGGCATCTCAAAGCGCATGAAATGGCGAATAAAGTCCACTATTAAACTTCTAGGCTAGGGCGAACAGAGACCCGATTAGATCATTTTACATTATGGTTAATAAAAGAATTCAGCGAAATTCTATCACACTTGCTCAACTTACGTCGCTCCTATTTCAGATAGCGTATTGGGCTAAGCGGTATCTCAAAGCGCATGAAATGGCGAGTAAAATGCACTCTTAAACTTCTAGGGTAGGGCAAACAGAGACCCGATTAGATCATTTTATATTATAGTTAATTTAAGAATTCAGCAAAATTCTATCACATTTGTTCAATTTATGTCGCTCCTATTTCAGGTAACGTACTGGGCTAAGCGGCATCTTAAAGCGGATGAAATTATGAGTGAAATGCACTATTAAACTTCTATGATAGGGCAATCAGAGACCCGATTAGATCGTTTTATATTTTGGTTAATATAAGAATTCAGCGAAATTCTATCACATTTGTTCAATTTACGTCGCTCCTATTTCAGATAGCGTATTGGGCTTAGCGGCATCTCAAAGCGTATGAAATGGCGAATAAAATGCACTATTAAAGTTCTAGGCTATGGCGAACAGAGACCCGATTAGATCATTTTACATTATGGTTAATAAAAGAATTCAGCGAAATTCTATCACATTTGTTCAACTTACGTCGCTCCTATTTCAGATAGCGTATTGGGAGAAGCGGCATGTCAAAGCGCATGAAATGGCGAATAAAATGCACTATTAAACTTCTAGGCTAGGGCGAACAGAGACCCGATTAGATCATTTTACATTATGGTTAATAAAAGAATTCAGCAAAATTCTATCACCTTTGTTCAATTTACATCGCTCCTATTTCAGATAGCGTATTGGGCTAAGCGGCACCTCAAAGCGCATGAAAGGACGAGTAAAATGCACTATTAAACTTCTAGGATAAGGCAAACAGAGACCCGATTAGATCATTTTATATTACGGTTAATATAAGAATTCAGCGTAATTCTATCACATTTGTTCAACTTACGTCGCTCCTATTTGAGATAGCGTACGGGGCTAGGCGGCATCTTAAAGCGCGTGGACTGGCTAGTACAATGCACTACTAAACTTCTATGATAGGGCAATCAGAGACCCGATTAGATCATTTTATATTTTGATCAATATAAGATTTCAGGGAAATTCTATCACATTTGTTCAATTTACGTCGCTCCTATTTCAGATAGCGTATTGGGCTACGCGGCATCTCAAAGCGCATGAAATGGCGAATAAAATCCACTATTAAACTTGTAGGCTAGGGCGAACAGAGACCCGATTAGATCATTTTACATTATTGTTAATAAAAGAATTCAGCGAAATTCTATCACACTTGTTCAACTTACGTCGCTCCTATTTCAGATAGCGTATTGGGCTAAGCGGCATCTCAAAGCGCATGAAATGGCGAGTAAAATGAACTATTAAACTTCTAGGGTAGGGCAAACAGAGACCCGATTAGATCATTTTATATTATAGTTAATTTAAGAATTCAGCAAAATTCTATCACATTTGTTCAATTTACGTCGCTCCTATGTCAGATAGCGTACTGGGCTAGGCGGCATCTTAAAGCGCGCGGAATGGCGAGTAAAATGCACTACTAAACTTCTATGATAGGGCAATCAGAGACCCGATTAGATCATTTTATATTTTCGTTAATATAAGAATTCAGCGAAATTCTATCACATTTGTTCAACATACGCCGCTCCTGCTTGAGATAGCGTACTGGACTAGGCGGCAACTTAAAGCGCGTGGAATGGCGAGTAAAATGCAGTACTAAACTTCTATGATAGGGCAATCGGAGACCCGATAAGATCATTTTATATTTTGTTTAATATAAGATTTCAGGGAAATTCTATCACATTTGTTCAATTTACGTCGCTCCTATTTCAGATAGCGTATTGGGCTAAGCGGCATCTCAAAGCGCATGAAATGTCGAATAAAATGCACTATTAAACTTCTAGGCTAGGGCAAACAGAGACCCGATTAGATCATTTTACATTAAGGTTTATATAAGAATTCAGGGAAATTCTATCACATTTGTTCAATTTACGTCGCTCCTATTTCAGATAGCGTATTGGGCTAAGCGGCATCTCAAAGCGCATGAAATGGCGAGTAAAATGCACTATTAAACTTCTAGGGTAAGGCAAACTGGGACCCGATTAGATCATTTTATATTACGGTTAATATAAGAATTCAGCGAAATTCTATCACATTTGTTCAATTTACGTCTCTCCTATTTCAGATGGCGCAGTGTGCTAAGCGGCATCTCAAAGCGCATGAAATGACGAGTGAAATGCACTATTAAACTTCTAGGGTAAGGGAATGAGAGTCCCGTTTAGATCATTTCATATCACGGTTAGTATAAGAATTCAGCAAAATTCTGTCACATTTGTTCAATTTACGTCGCTCCTATTTCAGATAGCGTATTGGGCTAAGCGGATCTCAAAGCGCATGAAATGACGAGTAAAATGCACTATTAAACTTCTAGGGTAAGGGAAAGAGAGTCCCGATTAGATCATTTCATATTACGGTTAGTATAAGAATTCAGCAAAATTCTGTCACATGTGTTCAATTTACGTCGCTCCTATTTCAGATAGCGTATTGGGCTACGCGGCATCTCAAAGCGCATGAAATGGCGAATAAAATGCACTATTAAACTTGTAGGCTAGGGCGAACAGAGACCCGAGTAGATCATTTTACATTATGGTTAATAAAAGAATTCAGCGAAATTCTATCACATTTGTTCAATTTACATCGCTCCTATTTCAGATAGCGTATTGGGCTAAGCGGCATCTCAAAGCGCATGAAATGACTAGTGAAATGCAGTATTACACTTCTAGGGTGGGGCGAACAGAGACTCGATTAGATCAATTTACATTAATGTTAATATGAGAATTCAGCGAAATTCTATCACATGTGTTCAATTTACGTCGCTCATATTTCAGATAGCGTATTGGGCTAAGCGGCATCTCAAAGCGCAAGAAATGGCGAGTAAAATTCACTATTAAACTTCTAGGGTAGGGCAAACAGAGACCCGAATAGATCATTTTATATTATGGTTAATTTAAGAATTCAGCGAAATTCTGTCACATTTGTTCAATTTACGTCGTTCCTATTTCAGATAGCGTATTGGGCTACGCGGCATCTCAAAGCGCGTGGAAGGGCGAGTAAAATGCACCACTAAACTTGTATGATAGGGCAATCAGAGACCCGATTAGATCATTTTATATTTTGTTTAATATAAGATTTCAGGGAAATTCTATCACATTTGTTCAAGTTACGTCGTTCCTATTTCAGATAGCGTATTGAGATAAGCGGCATCTCAAAGCGCAAGAAATGGCGAGTAAAATGCACTATTAAACTTCTAGGCTAGGGCAATCAGAGACCCGATTAGGTCATTTTATATTGTGGTTAATTTAAGAATTCAGCGAAACTCTATCATATTTGTTCAATTTACGTCGCTCCTATTTCAGATAGCGTATTGGGCTAAGCGGCATCTCAAAGCGCATGAAATGGCGAGTGAAATGCACTATTAAACTTCTGGGGTAGGGCAAACAGAGACCCGATTAGATCATTTTATATTACGGTTAATATAATTATTCAGCGTAATTCTATCACATTTGTTCAACATACGTCGCTCCTATTTCAGATAGCGTACTGGGCTAGGCGGCATCTTAAAGCGCGTGGAAGGGCGAGTAAAATGCACTTCTAAACTTCTATGATAGGGCAATCAGAGTCCCGTTTAGATCATTTTATATTTTGTTTAATATTAGATTTCAGGGAAATTCTATCACATTTGTTCAACTTACATCGTTCCTATTTCAGATAGCGTATTGGGATACGGGGCATCTCAAAGTGCATGAAATGGCGAGTAAAATGCACTATTAAACTTATAGGGTAGGGCGAACAGAGACCCGATTAGATCATTTTATATTACGGTTAATATAAGAATTCAGCGTAATTCTATCACATTTGTTCAACATACGTCGCTCCTATTTCAGATAGCGCACCGGGCTGGGCGGCATCTTAAAGCGCGTGGAAGGGCGAGTAAAATGCACTTCTAAACTTCTATGATAGGGCAATCAGAGTCCCGTTTAGATCATTTTATATTTTGTTTAATATAAGATTTCAGGGAAATTCTATCACATTTGTTCAATTTGCGTCGCTCCTATTTCAGATAGCGTATTGGGCTAAACGGCATCTCAAAGCGCATGAAATGACGAGAGAATTGCACTATTAAACTTCTTGGGTAGGGCGAACAGAGACCCGATTCCATCATTTTATATTATGGTTAATTTAAGAATTCAGCAAAATTCTATCACATCTGTTCAATTTACGTCGCTCCCATTTCAGATAGCGTACTGGGCTTGGCTGCATCTTAAAGCGCGTGGAAGGGCGAGTAAAATGCACTACTAAACTTCTATGATACGGCAATCAGAGAGCCGATTAGATCATTTTATATTTTGGTTAATATAAGGATTCAGCGAAATTCTATCACATTTGTTCAATTTACGTCGCTCCTATTTCAGATAGCTAATTGGGCAAACCGGCATCTCAAAGCGCATGAAATGGCGAGTAAAATGCACTATTAAACTTATAGGGTAGGGCAAACAGAGACCCGATTAGATCATTTTACATTATGGTTAATAAAAGAATTCAGCGAAATTCTATCACATTTGTTCAATTTATATCGCTCCTATTTCAGATAGCGTATTGGGCTAAGCGGCATCTCAAAGCGCATGAAATGGCGAGTAAAATGCACTACCAAACTTCTATGTTAGGGCAATCAGAGACCCGATTAGATCATTTTATATTTTGGTTAATATAAGAATTCAGCGAAATACTATCACATTTGTTCAATTTACGTCGCTCCTATTTCAGATAGCTAATTGGTCTGAGCGGCATCTCAAAGCGCATGAAATGGCGAGTAAAATGCACTATTAAACTTCTAGGGTAGGGCAAACAGAGACCCGATTAGATCATTTTATATTACGGTTAATACAAGAATTCAGCGTAATTCTATCACATTTGTTCAACTTACGTCGCTCCTATTTCTGATAGCGTACTGGGCTACGCGGCATCTTAAAGAGCGTGGAAGGGCGAGTGAAATGCACTACCAAACTTCTATGTTAGGGCAATCAGAGACCCGATTAAATCATTTTATATTTTGGTTAATATAAGCATTCAGCGAAATTCTGTCACATTTGTTCAATTTACGTCGCTCCTATTTCAGATAGCGTATTGGGCTAGGCGACATCTCAAAGCGCATGAAATGACGAGTGAAATGCACCATTAAACTTCTAGGGAAGGGCGAACAGAGACCCGATTAGATCATTTTACATTAATGTTAATATAAGAATTCAGGGAAATTCTATCACATTTGTTCAATTTACGTCGCTCCTATTTCAGATAGCGTATTGGTCTAAGCGGCATCTCAAAGCGCATGAAATGGCGAGTAAAATGGAATATTAAACTTCTTGGGTAGGGCAAACAGAGACCCGATTAGATCATTTTATATTATGGTTAATTTAAGAATTCAGTGAAATTCTATCACATTTGTTCAATTTACGTAGCTCCTATTTCAGATAGAGTATTGGGCTTAGCGGCTTCTCAAAGCACAAGAAATGGCGAGTAAAATTCCCTATTAAACTTCTAGGGTAGTGCAAACAGAGACCCGATTAGATCATTTTATATTATGGTTAATTTAAGAATTCAGCATAATTCTATCACATTTGTTCAATTTACGTCGCTCCTATTTCAGATAGCGTACTGGGCTAGGCGGCATCTTAAAGCGCGCGGAATGGCGAGTAAAATGCACTATTAAACTTCTATGATAGGGCAATCAGAGACCCGATTAGATCATTTTATATTTTGGTTAATATAAGAATTCAGCGAAATTCTATCACATTTGTTCAATTTACGTCGCTCCTATTTCAGATATCTAATTGGGCTAAGCGGCATCACAAAGCGCATGAAATGGCGAGTAAAATGCACTATTAAACTTCTACGGTAAGGCAAACAGAGACCCGATTACATCATTTTATATTACGGTTAATATAAGAATGCAGCGTAATTCTATCACATTTGTTCAACTTACGTCACTCCTATTTCAGATAGCGTACTGGGCTAGGGGGCATCTTAAAGCGCGTGGAATGGCGAGTAAAATGCACTATTAAACTTCTATGATAGGGCAATCAGAGACCCGATTAGATCATTTTATATTTTGGTTAATATAAGAATTCAGCGAAATACTATCACATTTGTTCAATTTACGTCGCTCCTATTTCAGATAGCTAATTGGGCAAAGCGGCATCTCAAAGCGCATGAAATGGCGAGTAAAATGCACTATTAAACTTCTAGGGTAAGGCAAACAGAGACCCGATTAGATCATTTTATAATACGGTTAATATAAGAATGCAGCGTAATTCTATCACATTTGTTGAATTTACGTCGCTCCTATTACAGATAGCGTATTGGGCTGAGCGGCATCTCAAAGCGCATGAAATGACGAGAGAAATGCACTATTAAACTTCTTGGGTAGGGCAACAAGAGACCCGATTACATCATTTTATATTTTGGTTAATATAAGGATTCAGCGAAATTCTATCACATTTGTTCAATTTACGTCGCTCCTATTTCAGATAGCTAATTGGGCAAACCGGCATCTCAAAGCGCATGAAATGGCGAGTAAAATGCACTATTAAACTTCTAAGGTAGGGCAAACAGAGACCCGATTAGATCATTTTATGTTACGTTTAATTTAAGAATTCAACAAAATTCTATCACAATTGTTCAATTTACGTCGCTCCTATTTCAGATAGCGTACTGGGCTTGGCTGCATCTTAAAGCGCGTGGAAGGGCGAGTAAAATGCACTACTAAACTTCTATGCTATGGCAATCAGAGAGCCGATTAGATCATTTTATATTTTGTTTAATATTAGATTTCAGGGAAATTCTATCACATTTGTTCAATTTACGTCGCTCCTATTTCAGATAGCGTATTGGGCTAAGCGACATCTCAAAGCGCATGAAATGACGAGTGAAATGCACCATTAAACTTCTAGGGTAGGGCGAACAGAGACCCGATTAGATCATTTTACATTAATGTTAATATAAGAATTCAGGGAAATTCTATCACATTTGTTCAATTTACGTCGCTCCTATTTCAGATAGCGTATTGGTCTAAGCGGCATCTCAAAGCGCATGAAATGGCGAGTAAAATGGAATATTAAACTTCTTGGGTAGGGCAAACAGAGACCCGATTACATCATTTTATATTACGGTTAATATAAGAATGCAGCGTAATTCTATCACATTTGTTCAACTTACGTCACTCCTATTTCAGATAGCGTACTGGGCTAGGCGGCATCTTAAAGCGCGTGGAATGGCGAGTAAAATGCACTATTAAACTTCTATGATAGGGCAATCAGAGACCCGATTACATCATTTTATATTACGGTTAATATAAGAATTCGGCGAAATACTATCACATTTGTTCAACATACGTCGCTCCTATTTCAGATAGCGTACCGGGCTAGGCGGCACCTTAAAGCGCGTGGAAGGGCGAGTAAAATGCACTTCTAAACTTCTATGATAGGGCTGTAGCAGCTACGGCACTGCTACCACATCCCTGCCGTGAAAGATCGAGATATTACCCTCGCTTAGTTTCTTTTCTTTAAATGCTTACGGTCTATCTTTCTTTAAAAGTGTACGAACACAGGCGCGTCGTAGACCGGCAACGGACGACGGTTGCCGATTGCGCGACGAGTTTTTTTTCTGTTGTTTTCTGACCGCGCGCCGCGGTCACCATACGAGAACACGAGGCAGAACCTCTTACGACTCACCACGTGTACGACCGTGCGACGCAGACAATACCTGTTCTTATTCTGTTATATTAATTGTAAATAAATTGAGCGTGTAACGCAAATCGGAGTTATCCATTACGCACACATTCACCTCAATTATTGGTGACCCCGACGTGATCGCGACGTGATCGTGAAGTGATTGTGATCGTGATCGTGATCGTGACAAGACAATTTTTTTTTTTTCTCTTCTCTCCATCGACTGTATTTTTTTTAAAGACTTCCGTGAACTTTTTATACAATAGTGTAATTCGCGCAGAACTGCAAAAAGTGTAAGTGATCTCTCCGCTGAAGCAGCAATACAGCCATGAACATGGATATCCCTGCCAAGGCCTCCACGAGCAGAGCGTCGATAGAAAGAGTCGCCGTTCGTATACCGGATTTTTGTCCTAGCGATCCGGAAATGTGGTTCAGCATGGTGGAAAGGAGTTTCGAGGTATCCGGAGTGACCACCGACAGCACCAGGTTCGGGTATATCCTGAGTGCCCTGGATCCACGTTACGCCACAGAGGTTCGAGACATAATAATGAACCCGCCAGCGACCGGTCAGTATGAAAAACTAAAAACCGAGCTGATCCGACGTTTGAGCGTGTCTCAAGAGCAGAAGACGCGACGCCTCCTGGAGCATGAGGAAATCGGCGATCGGAAACCTTCGCAATTTTTGAGGCATCTGCGCAGCCTAGCCGGGACGCAAGTACCAGACGCCTTATTGCGAACCCTTTGGCTAGGGAGGTTACCGACGAGCACGCAGGTAATTTTAGCCACGCAGAAGGACACGGAACTGGACAAAGTGGCCGAGCTGGCGGACGCTATCACCGATGCCAGGCCTCATCGCCATCAAATTGCCGAAGCGTCACCCCCGGCGCCGCAGGAAATCGACGCAGGTAGGTCCCTCGAGGCTTTATTGCAACTGAAAATGTCGCAGCTCGCTCTGTCGCTACGAGAAGAAATAGCGGCGCTTCGTCAAGAAATGACGAGCGATCGTACCTCGCGGAGAGATAGGGAGCCTCGATCCCGTTCACGTCCTCGGAGCCGTTCCGGATCTCGATCGAGGAAGCGCACACATGGCAAGGATGGAATATGCTGGTACCACTGGAGTTTCGGTACCGACGCAAGGGACTGCATTAAGCCGTGCACCTTCCAGGCGGGAAACATTCCGGGCAGTCGTTAACGACGGCTAGCGACCCCAGCCCGACTTTACGCCGTCTCTTCGTCATCGATCACGACACGAAGACGCAATTTTTGGTCGACACAGGCGCCGACCTCTGTGTCTTTCCACGAGCAATGATCCGAGGACGGCGCGAAAAATCATCCTACGAGCTTTCCGCAGCAAATGGCACCACCATCGCAACGTACGGGACTACGACTTTAACTCTCAATTTAGGGTTACGTCGGGTTTTCACATGGAGATTCGTAATCGCCGACGTCTCCAGGCCCATAATCGGGGTCGATTTCCTCGCTCACTTCGGACTAATGGTAGACGTTCGCAATCGCCGTCTCTTAGATCAAGTGACGTCTCTCTCGACACGAGGAATGCCTGCCCGTGAAGCCGTCCCGAGCATCAAAACAGTCTTCGGGGAATCCGCTTATCATGTTCTACTCCAGCGATTTCCCGAAATTACGAAACCGGAAGGAACACCTTCCGAACCAAAACACAGCACGATGCACCACATTCGTACTGCACCAGGTCCACCTGTTACCTGCAAACCACGGCGTCTTGCACCAGGTAGGCTACAGGCAGCCAAAAAGGAATTTGAAACCATGTCGCGATTAGGAACAACCCGACCGTCGGAGAGTAGCTGGTCGTCACCTTTGCACATGGTACCCAAAAAAGGAAGTGACGAATGGAGACCATGTGGCGATTATCGTGCTCTCAACGCCAGGACCTTGCCGGACCGATATCCCGTCAGGCATATTGAAGATTTTACACAAACTTTGCGGGGTAAGAAAATTTTTTCTACCATTGATCTCGTTCGAGCTTACAACCAAATCCCCGTTGCACCCGAAGATATTCCGAAGACAGCTATTACCACTCCTTTCGGATTATTCGAATTTCCGTTCATGTCGTTTGGGTTACGCAACGCGGCTCAAACCTTTCAGCGCTTTATCGATGAAGCGTTGCGAGGTTTGAACTTTTGTTTCGCATACATTGACGACATACTGGTGGCTTCAACATCCGAAGAGGAACACCTTCAACACCTCAAGATAGTTTTTGAACGGCTAAAACAATACGGTATAGTGATAAATACTGCAAAATGTATCTTCGGAAGGACGGAGTTAAAATTTTTAGGCTACCTGGTGTCGGAATCAGGCACCCGACCATCCACCGAAAAGGTTGAGGCCATTTTAAAGTATCCACGGCCGACCACAGCGAAACAATTACGGCAGTTTTTAGGTATGGTAAATTTTTATAGACGTTTCATACCTAAAGCCGCACAGGTACATGCACCTCTGAACGACATGCTGGCGGACAATATAAAAGGCAGCGCACCTGTAAATTGGACACCAGACGCCACCGCAGCATTTGAAGACTCTAAAAAGGCGTTAGTAGAGGCTACTCTACTAACACACCCTGAAATCGACGCACCATTGGCCATCATATGCGACGCCTCGAATTCTGCTGTTGGCGCCGCGCTTCAACAACGCATCGGTGATAATTGGGAACCACTGGGTTTCTTTTCAAAAAAACTCAGCTCAACGGAACAGAAATACGCTACATACGACAGAGAATTACTCGCTATCTACCTCGCAGTCAAATATTTCCGTCATATGATCGAGGGAAGAACTTTCACTATCTTCACAGACCATAAACCAATCATTTACGCTTTCCAACAGAAACCAGAAAAATTCACCCCAAGACAATTTCGATATCTCAGCTTCATTAGTGAATTCTCAACGGACATCCGCCACGTAGCAGGTCGAGATAACGTTGTCGCCGATGCGTTGTCAAGAGTGGACGAAATCGAAGAGACTTTGGATTTTGAAATGCTGGCCAAATCGCAAGAAGAAGACGAGGAATTACTGACGTACTTACAAGGCAACACCGGTTTGAATTTAAAACGCATATCCATTCCTGGAAGTACACAACAAATTTACTGTGACATATCTACAGACACCGTTCGCCCTTTCCTCACAAAATCGTTTCGTCAAACTGCATTCAACGCACTACACAAAATATCGCATCCAGGAATCAACGCCACTGTCAAACTGATCACGCAAAGGTACGTTTGGCCATCGATCAAAACAGACTGCAGAAGATGGGCCCGGAACTGTATCCAATGTCAACGCTCCAAGATCACCAGGCACGTATCAGCACCCCTCGGTTCTTTTTCGCGACCATCGGCGAGGTTCGAACATGTTCATTTGGACATTGTCATCCTACCGGTCTCCGAAGGATACAGATATTGCCTTACCTGCGTGGATCGCTTTACGCGCTGGCCTGAAGCAATACCTCTCCGCGACCAGGAAGCAGCCACAGTAGCTCGAGCCTTTTACGAGGGGTGGATTGTTCGGTTTGGAACGCCGCTAAGGATCACCACGGACCAAGGTAGACAGTTTGAGTCCAATCTTTTTAAACAATTAAGTTTGTTAACAGGTAGCAGACATCTAAGAACTACGGCATATCACCCGGCGGCTAATGGGATGGTGGAAAGGTTCCACCGTCAGTTAAAGGCAGCCATACGTTGCCATGAAAATCAACGTTGGACAGAGATTCTTCCCACCACGTTGCTGGGTATTCGTTCAGCCTGGAGGGAAGATTTAAAAGCAACGACAGCAGAGTTGGTGTACGGCGAACCATTGCGACTTCCTGGAGAATTCTTGTCTCCGCGTCCAGGTGAAGCTGACACTGACGCAACTTCATTTGTAAAGGAACTGCGACAACATTTCCAGGATCTGAGCCCAGTCGCAGGTTCTCACCATGGGTCACGGCGGACCTTCGTGTACAAAGACCTTGCCAGTTCCGAGCATGTTTTCGTACGACACGACGCATCGAAAGGCATTCTACAACAACCTTATGATGGACCATATCGTGTCATTAGCCGCGGACATAAAACTTTTCTAATAGACCGTCAAGGAAAACATGTCACAATTTCAATCGAGAGGTTAAAACCCGCGTATATTGTAAGTGATCATTTAACACATAAAAATTGTAATAATTCCGACACAGAACCAAATGTATCTCGCGATATTGTAACACCACAATTTACCACCCGCGCAGGTAGGCGAGTACGATTTCTCGACAGATTTCAAGCTGGATTTTCGTGATTAGGTAAATCACTGGCAGGGGGGTGATGTAGCAGCTACGGCACTGCTACCACATCCCTGCCGTGAAAGATCGAGATATTACCCTCGCTTAGTTTCTTTTCTTTAAATGCTTACGGTCTATCTTTCTTTAAAAGTGTACGAACACAGGCGCGTCGTAGACCGGCAACGGACGACGGTTGCCGATTGCGCGACGAGTTTTTTTTCTGTTGTTTTCTGACCGCGCGCCGCGGTCACCATACGAGAACACGAGGCAGAACCTCTTACGACTCACCACGTGTACGACCGTGCGACGCAGACAATACCTGTTCTTATTCTGTTATATTAATTGTAAATAAATTGAGCGTGTAACGCAAATCGGAGTTATCCATTACGCACACATTCACCTCAGGGCAATCAGAGTCCCGTTTAGATCATTTTATATTTTGTTTAATATAAGATTTCAGGGAAATTCTATCACATTTGTTCAATTTACGTCGCTCCTATTTCAGATAGCGTATTGGGCTAAACGGCATCTCAAAGCGCATGAAATGACGAGAGAATTGCACTATTAAACTTCTTGGGTAGGGCGAACAGAGACCCGATTCCATCATTTTATATTATGGTTAATTTAAGAATTCAGCGAAATTCTATCACATCTGTTCAATTTACGTCGTTCCTATTTCAGATAGCGTACTGGGCTAGGCGGCATCTCAAGGCGCGTGGAATGGCGAGTAAAATGCACTATTAAACTTCTAGGGTAGAGTAAACAGAGACCCGATTAGATCATTTTATGTTATGGTTAATTTAAGAATTCTGCGAAATTCTATCACATTTGTTCAATTTACGTCGCTCCAATTGCAGATAGCGTACCGGGCTAGGCGGCATCTTAAAGCGCGTGGAAGGGCGAGTAAAATGCACTTCTAAACTTCTATGATAGGGCTGTAGCAGCTACGGCACTGCTACCACATCCCTGCCGTGAAAGATCGAGATATTACCCTCGCTTAGTTTCTTTTCTTTAAATGCTTACGGTCTATCTTTCTTTAAAAGTGTACGAACACAGGCGCGTCGTAGACCGGCAACGGATGACGGTTGCCGATTGCGCGACGAGTTTTTTTTCTGTTGTTTTCTGACCGCGCGCCGCGGTCACCATACGAGAACACGAGGCAGAACCTCTTACGACTCACCACGTGTACGACCGTGCGACGCAGACAATACCTGTTCTTATTCTGTTATATTAATTGTAAATAAATTGAGCGTGTAACGCAAATCGGAGTTATCCATTACGCACACATTCACCTCAGGGCAATCAGAGTCCCGTTTAGATCATTTTATATTTTGTTTAATATAAGATTTCAGGGAAATTCTATCACATTTGTTCAATTTACGTCGCTCCTATTTCAGATAGCGTATTGGGCTAAACGGCATCTCAAAGCGCATGAAATGACGAGAGAATTGCACTATTAAACTTCTTGGGTAGGGCGAACAGAGACCCGATTCCATCATTTTATATTATGGTTAATTTAAGAATTCAGCGAAATTCTATCACATCTGTTCAATTTACGTCGTTCCTATTTCAGATAGCGTACTGGGCTAGGCGGCATCTCAAGGCGCGTGGAATGGCGAGTAAAATGCACTATTAAACTTCTAGGGTAGAGTAAACAGAGACCCGATTAGATCATTTTATGTTATGGTTAATTTAAGAATTCTGCGAAATTCTATCACATTTGTTCAATTTACGTCGCTCCAATTGCAGATAGCGTACTGGGCAAGGCGGCATCTTAAAGCGTGTGGAAAGGGGAGCTAAATGCACTATTAAACTTCTATGATAGGGCAATCAGAGACCCGACTAGATCATTTTATATTTTGGATAATATAAGAATTCAGCGAAATTCTATCACATTTGTTCAATTTACATCGCTCCTATTTCAGATAGCTTATTGGGCTAAGCGGCATCTCAATGCGCATGAAATGGCGAGTAAAATGCACTATTAAACTTCTAGGATAAGGCAAACAGAGACCCGATTAGATCATTTTATATTACGGTTAATATAAGAATGCAGCGTAATTCTATCACATTTGTTCAACTTACGTCGCTCCTATTTCAGATAGCGTATTGGGCTAAGCGCCATCTCAAAGCGCATGAAATGGCGAGTAAAATGCACTGTTAAACTTCTGGGGTAGGGCAAACAGAGACCCGATTAGATCATTTCATATTATGGTTTATTTAAGAATTCAGAAAAATTCTATCACATTTGTTCAACTTACGTCGCTCCTATTTCAGATAGCGTATTGGGCTAAGCGGCATCTCAAAGGGCATGAAATGGCGAGTAAAATGCACTATTAAACTTCTAGGGTAGGGCAAACAGAGACCCGATTAGATCATTTTACATTATGGTTAATAAAAGAATTCAGCGAAATTCTATCACATTTGTTCAATTTATATCGCTCCTATTTCAGATAGCGTATTGGGCTAAGCGGCATCTCAAAGCGCATGAAATGACGAGTAAAATGCACTATTAAACTTCTAGCGTAGGGCAAACAGAGACCCGATTAGATCATTTTATATTACGGTTAATATAAGAATTCAGCGTAATTCTATCACATTTGTTCAACTTACGTCGCTCCTATTTCAGATAGCGTATTGGGCTAAGCGGCATCTCAAAGCGCATGAAATGGCGAGTAAAATGCACTATTAAACTTCTAGGGTAGGGCAAACAGAGACCCGATTAGATCATTTTACATTAAGGTTAATATAAGAATTCAGGGAAATTCTATCACATTTGTTCAATTTACGTCGCTCATATTTCAGATAGCGTATTGAGATAAGCGGCATCTCAAAGTGCATGAAATGGCGAGTAAAATGCACTATTAAACTTATAGGGTAGGGCAAACAGAGACCCGATTTGATCATTTTACATTATGGTTAATAAAAGAATTCAGCGAAATTCTATCACATTTGTTCCATTTATATCGCTCCTATTTCAGATAGCGTATTGGGCTAAGCGGCATCTCAAAGCGCATGAAATGACGAGTAAAATGCACTACCAAACTTCTATGTTAGGGCAATCAGAGACCGGATTAGATCATTTTATATTTTGGTTAATATAAGAATTCAGCGAAATTCTGTCACATTTGTTCAATTTACGTCGCTCCTATTTCAGATAGCGTATTGGTCTAAGCGGCATCTCAAAGCGCATGAAATGGCGAGTAAAATGCACTATTAAACTTCTAGGGTAGGGCAAACAGACACCCGATTAGATCATTTCATATTACGGTTAATATAAGAATTCAGCGTAATTCTATCACATTTGTTCAACTTACGTCGCTCCTATTTCTGATAGCGTACTGGGCTACGCGGCATCTTAAAGAGCGTGGAAGGGCGAGTGAAATGCACTACCAAACTTCTATGTTAGGGCAATCAGAGAACCGACTAGATCATTTTATATTTTGGTTAATATAAGAATTCAGCGAAATTCTGTCACATTTGTTCAATTTACGTCGCTCCTATTTCAGATAGCGTATTGGGCTAAGCGACATCTCAAAGCGCATGAAATGACGAGTGAAATGCACCATTACACTTCTAGGGAAGGGCGAACAGAGACCCGATTAGATCATTTTACATTAATGTTAATATAAGAATTCAGGGAAATTCTATCACATTTGTTCAATTTACGTCGCTCCTATTTCAGATAGCGTATTGGTCTAAGCGGCATCTCAATGCGCATGAAATGGCGAGTAAAATGGAATATTAAACTTCTTGGGTAGGGCAAACAGAGACCCGATTAGATCATTTTATATTATGGTCAATTTAAGAATTCAGTGAAATTCTATCACATTTGTTCAATTTACGTAGCTCCTATTTCAGATAGAGTATTCGGCTAAGCGGCTTCTCAAAGCGCAAGAAATGGCGAGTAAAATTCCCTATTAAACTTCTAGGGTAGGGCAAACAGAGACCCGATTAGATCATTTTATATTATGGTTAATTTAAGAATTCAGCATAATTCTATCACATTTGTTCAATTTACGTCGCTCCTATTTCAGATAGCGTACTGGGCTCGGCGGCATCTTAAAGCGCGCGGAATGGCAAGTAAAATGCACTATTAAACTTCTATGGTAGGGCAATCAGAGCCCCTATTAGATCATTTTATATTTTGGTTAATATAAGAATTCAGCGAAATTCTATCACATTTGTTCAATTTACGTCGCTCCTATTTCAGATATCTAATTGGGCTAAGCGGCATCACAAAGCGCATGAAATGGCGAGTAAAATGCACTATTAAACTTCTAGGGTAAGGCAAACAGAGACCCGATTACATCATTTTATATTACGGTTAATATAAGATTTCAGCGTAATTCTATCACATTTGTTCAACTTACGTAGCTCCTATTTCAGGTAGCGTACTGTGCTAGGCGGCATCTTAAAGCGCGTGGAATGGCGAGTAAAATGCACTATTAAACTTCTAGGATAAGGCAAACAGAGACCCGATTAGATCATTTTATATTACGGTTAATATAAGAATGCGGCGTAATTCTATCACATTT
Organism: Macropis europaea; assembly: GCA_916610135.2. Taxonomy (NCBI): domain Eukaryota; kingdom Metazoa; phylum Arthropoda; class Insecta; order Hymenoptera; family Melittidae; genus Macropis; species Macropis europaea. Next base: position 104,806 of record CAKAJE020002008.1, read on the forward strand.
GTTCAATTTACGTCGCTGCTATTCCAGATAGCTTATTGTGCTAAGCGGCATCTCAAAGCGCATGAAATGGCGAGTGAAATGCACTATTAGACTTCTATGGTAGGGCGAACAGAGACACGATTAGATCATTTTACATTAAGGTTAATATAAGAATTCAGGGAAATTCTATCACATTTGTTCAACTTACGTAGCTCCTATTTCAGATACCGTACTGGGCTAGGCGGCATCATAAAGCGCGTGGAATGGCGAGTAAAATGCACTATTAAACTTCTATGATAGGGCAATCAGAGACCCGATTAGATCATTTTATATTTTGTTTAATATAAGATTTCAGGGAAATGCTATCGCATTTGTTCAATTTACGTCGCTCCTATTTCAGATAGCGTATTCGGCTAAGCGGCATCTCAAAGCGCATGAAATGGCGAATAAAATGCACTCTTAAACTTCTAGGCTAGGGCGAACAGAGACCCGATCAGATCATTTTACATTATGGTTAATAAAAGAATTAAGCGAAATTCTATCACATTTGTTCGACTTACGTCGCTCCTATTTCAGATAGCGTATTGGGCTAAGCGGCATCTCAAAGCGCATGAAATGGCGAGTAAAATGCACTATTAGATTTCTATGGTAGGGCGTACAGAGACCCGATTAGATCATTTTATATTATAGTTAATTTAAGAATTCAGCGTAATTCTATCACATTTGTTCAACTTACGTCGCTCCTATTTCAGATTGCGTATTGGGCTAAGCGGCAGCTCAAAGCGCATGAAATGGCGAGTAAAATGCAGTATTAAGCTTCTAGGGTAGGGCAAACAGACACCCGATTAGATCATTTTATATTATGGTTAATTTAAGAATTCAGCAAAATTCTATCACATTTGTTCAATTTACGTCGCTCCTATTTCGGATAGCCTACTGGGCTAGGCGGCATCCTAAAGCGCGTGGAGTGGCGAGTAAAATGCACTATCAATCTTCTATGATAGGGCAATCAGAGACCCGATTAGATCATTTTATATTTTGGTTAATATAAGAATTCAGCGAAATTCTATCACATTTGTTCAATTTACGTCGCTCCTATTTCAGATAGCGTATTGGGCTAAGCGGCATCTCAAAGCGCATGAAATGGCGAGTAAAATGCAATACTAAACTTCTAGGATAAGGCAAACAGAGACCCGATTAGTTCATTTTATATTTTGGTTAATATAAGAATTCAGGGAATTTGTATCACATTTGTTCAATTTACGTCGCTCCTAATTCAGATAGCGTATTCGGCTAAGCGGCATCTCAAAGCGCATGAAATGGAGAATGAAATGCACTCTTAAACTTTTAGGCTAGGGCGAACAGAGACCCGATCAGATCATTTTACATTATGGTTAATAAAAGAATTCAGCGAAATTCTATCACATTTGTTCAGCTTACGTCGCTCCTATTTCAGATAGCGTATTGTCCTAGGCGGCATCTCAAAGAGCATGAAATGGCGAGTAAAATGCACTATGAGACTTCTATGGTAGGGCGAACAGAGACCCGATTAGATCATTTTATATTATGGTTAATTAATGAATTCAGCAAAATTCTATCACATTTGTTCAATTTACGTCGCTCCTATTTCAGATAGCGTATTGGGCTAAGCGGCATCTCAAAGCGCATGAAATGGCGAGTGAAATGCACTATTAGACTTTATGGTAGGGCGAACAGAGACCCGATTAGATCATTTTACATTAAGGTTAATATAAGAATTCAGGGAAATTCTATCACATTTGATCAATTTACGTCGCTCCTATTCCAGATAGCGTATTGGGCTATGCGGCATTTCAAAGCACATGAAATGGCGTGTAAAATGCACTATTAAACTTCTAGGGTAGGTGAAACAGAGACCCGATTAGATCATTTTATATTATGGTTAATTTAAGAATTCAGTGAAATTCTATCACATTTGTTCAATTTACGTCGCTGCTATTCCAGATAGCTTATTGTGCTTAGCGGCATCTCAAAGCGCATGAAATGACGAGTGAAATGCACTATTAAACTTCTAGGATAAGGCAAACAGAGACCCGATTAGATCATTTTATATTATGGTTAATTTAAGAATTCAGCGAAATTCTATCACATTTGTTCAATTTACGTCGCCCCTATTTCAGATAGCGTATTGGGCTAAGCGGCATCTGAAGGCGCATGAAATGGCGGGTGAAATGCACTATTAAACTTCTAGGGTAGGGCAAACAGAGACCCGATTAGATCATTTTATATTACGGTTAATATAAGAATTCAGCGTAATTCTATCACATTTGTTCAACTTACGTCGCTCCTATTTCAGGTAGCGTACTGTGCTAGGCGGCATCTTAAAGCGCGTGGAATGGCGAGTAAAATGCACTATTAAACTTCTAGGATAAGGCAAACAGAGACCCGATTAGATCATTTTATATTACGGTTAATATAAGAATGCGGCGTAATTCTATCACATTTGTTCAATTTACGTCGCTGCTATTCCAGATAGCTTATTGTGCTAAGCGGCATCTCAAAGCGCATGAAATGGCGAGTGAAATGCACTATTAGACTTCTATGGTAGGGCGAACAGAGACACGATTAGATCATTTTACATTAAGGTTAATATAAGAATTCAGGGAAATTCTATCACATTTGTTCAACTTACGTAGCTCCTATTTCAGATACCGTACTGGGCTAGGCGGCATCATAAAGCGCGTGGAATGGCGAGTAAAATGCACTATTAAACTTCTATGATAGGGCAATCAGAGACCCGATTAGATCATTTTATATTTTATTTAATATAAGATTTCAGGGAAATGCTATCGCATTTGTTCAATTTACGTCGCTCCTATTTCAGATAGCGTATTCGGCTAAGCGGCATCTCAAAGCGCATGAAATGGCGAATAAAATGCACTCTTAAACTTCTAGGCTAGGGCGAACAGAGACCCGATCAGATCATTTTACATTATGGTTAATAAAAGAATTCAGCGAAATTCTATCACATTTGTTCAACTTACGTCGCTCCTATTTCAGATAGCGTATTGGGCTAAGCGGCATCTCAAAGCGCATGAAATGGCGAGTAAAATGCACTATTAGATTTCTATGGTAGGGCGTACAGAGACCCGATTAGATCATTTTATATTATAGTTAATTTAAGAATTCAGCGTAATTCTATCACATTTGTTCAACTTACGTCGCTCCTATTTCAGATTGCGTATTGGGCTAAGCGGCAGCTCAAAGCGCATGAAATGGCGAGTAAAATGCAGTATTAAGCTTCTAGGGTAGGGCAAACAGACACCCGATTAGATCATTTTATATTATGGTTAATTTAAGAATTCAGCAAAATTCTATCACATTTGTTCAATTTACGTCGCTCCTATTTCGGATAGCCTACTGGGCTAGGCGGCATCCTAAAGCGCGTGGAGTGGCGAGTAAAATGCACTATCAATCTTCTATGATAGGGCAATCAGAGACCCGATTAGATCATTTTATATTTTGGTTAATATAAGAATTCAGCGAAATTCTATCACATTTGTTCAATTTACGTCGCTCCTATTTCAGATAGCGTATTGGGCTAAGCGGCATCTCAAAGCGCATGAAATGGCGAGTAAAATGCAATACTAAACTTCTAGGATAAGGCAAACAGAGACCCGATTAGTTCATTTTATATTTTGGTTAATATAAGAATTCAGGGAATTTGTATCACATTTGTTCAATTTACGTCGCTCCTAATTCAGATAGCGTATTCGGCTAAGCGGCATCTCAAAGCGCATGAAATGGAGAATGAAATGCACTCTTAAACTTTTAGGCTAGGGCGAACAGAGACCCGATCAGATCATTTTACATTATGGTTAATAAAAGAATTCAGCGAAATTCTATCACATTTGTTCAGCTTACGTCGCTCCTATTTCAGATAGCGTATTGTGCTAGGCGGCATCTCAAAGAGCATGAAATGGCGAGTAAAATGCACTATGAGACTTCTATGGTAGGGCGAACAGAGACCCGATTAGATCATTTTATATTATGGTTAATTAATGAATTCAGCAAAATTCTATCACATTTGTTCAATTTACGTCGCTCCTATTTCAGATAGCGTATTGGGCTAAGCGGCATCTCAAAGCGCATGAAATGGCGAGTGAAATGCACTATTAGACTTTATGGTAGGGCGAACAGAGACCCGATTAGATCATTTTACATTAAGGTTAATATAAGAATTCAGGGAAATTCTATCACATTTGATCAATTTACGTCGCTCCTATTCCAGATAGCGTATTGGGCTATGCGGCACCTCATAGCACATGAAATGGCGAGTAAAATGCACTATTAAACTTCTAGGGTAGGTCAAACAGAGACCCGATTAGATCATTTTATATTATGGTTAATTTAAGAATTCAGTGAAATTCTATCACACTTGTTCAATTTACGTCGCTCCTATTTCAGATAGCGTATCGGGCTAAGCGGCATTTCAAAGCGCATGAAATGGCGAGTAAAATGCCCTATTAAACTTCTAGGATAAGGCAAACAGAGACCAGATTAGATCATTTTATATTACGGTAAATATAAGAATGCGGCGTAATTCTATCACATTTGTTCAATTTACGTCGCTACTATTCCAGATAGCTTATTGTGCTTAGCGGCATCTCAAAGCGCATGAAATGACGAGTAAAATGCACTATCAAACTTCTATGATAGGGCAAACAGAGGCCCGATTACATCATTTTATATTACGGTTAATATAAGATTTCAGCGTAATTCTATCACATTTGTTCAACTTACGTAGCTCCTATTTCAGATACCGTACTGGGCTAGGCGGCATCATAAAGCGCGTGGATTGGCGAGTAAAATGCACTATTAAACTTCTATGATAGGGCAATCAGAGACCCGATTAGATCATTTTATATTTTGTTTAATATAAGATTTCAGGGAAATTCTATCGCATTTGTTCAATTTACGTCGCTCCTATTTCAGATAGCGTATTCGGCTAAGCGGCATCTCAAAGCGCATGAAATGGCGAATAAAATGCACTCTTAAACTTCTAGGCTAGGGCGAACAGAGACCCGATCAGATCATTTTACATTATGGTTAATAAAAGAATTCAGCGAAATTCTATCACATTTGTTCAACTTACGTCGCTCCTATTTCAGATAGCGTATTGGGCTAAGCGGCATCTCAAAGCGCATGAAATGGCGAGTAAAATGCAATACTAAACTTCTAGGATAAGGCAAACAGAGACCCGATTAGTTCATTTTATATTTTGGTTAATATAAGAATTCAGGGAATTTGTATCACATTTGTTCAATTTACGTCGCTCCTAATTCAGATAGCGTATTCGGCTAAGCGGCATCTCAAAGCGCATGAAATGGAGAATGAAATGCACTCTTAAACTTTTAGGCTAGGGCGAACAGAGACCCGATCAGATCATTTTACATTATGGTTAATAAAAGAATTCAGCGAAATTCTATCACATTTGTTCAGCTTACGTCGCTCCTATTTCAGATAGCGTATTGTGCTAGGCGGCATCTCAAAGAGCATGAAATGGCGAGTAAAATGCACTATGAGACTTCTATGGTAGGGCGAACAGAGACCCGATTAGATCATTTTATATTATGGTTAATTAATGAATTCAGCAAAATTCTATCACATTTGTTCAATTTACGTCGCTCCTATTTCAGATAGCGTATTGGGCTAAGCGGCATCTCAAAGCGCATGAAGTGGCGAGTGAAATGCACTATTAGACTTTATGGTAGGGCGAACAGAGACCCGATTAGATCATTTTACATTAAGGTTAATATAAGAATTCAGGGAAATTCTATCACATTTGATCAATTTACGTCGCTCCTATTCCAGATAGCGTATTGGGCTATGCGGCACCTCATAGCACATGAAATGGCGAGTAAAATGCACTATTAAACTTCTAGGGTAGGTCAAACAGAGACCCGATTAGATCATTTTATATTATGGTTAATTTAAGAATTCAGTGAAATTCTATCACACTTGTTCAATTTACGTCGCTCCTATTTCAGATAGCGTATTGGGCTAAGCGGCATTTCAAAGCGCATGAAATGGCGAGTAAAATGCCCTATTAAACTTCTAGGATAAGGCAAACAGAGACCAGATTAGATCATTTTATATTACGGTAAATATAAGAATGCGGCGTAATTCTATCACATTTGTTCAATTTACGTCGCTACTATTCCAGATAGCTTATTGTGCTTAGCGGCATCTCAAAGCGCATGAAATGACGAGTTAAATGCACTATCAAACTTCTATGATAGGGCAAACAGAGGCCCGATTACATCATTTTATATTACGGTTAATATAAGATTTCAGCGTAATTCTATCACATTTGTTCAACTTACGTAGCTCCTATTTCAGATACCGTACTGGGCTAGGCGGCATCATAAAGCGCGTGGATTGGCGAGTAAAATGCACTATTAAACTTCTATGATAGGGCAATCAGAGACCCGATTAGATCATTTTATATTTTGTTTAATATAAGATTTCAGGGAAATTCTATCGCATTTGTTCAATTTACGTCGCTCCTATTTCAGATAGCGTATTCGGCTAAGCGGCATCTCAAAGCGCATGAAATGGCGAATAAAATGCACTCTTAAACTTCTAGGCTAGGGCGAACAGAGACCCGATCAGATCATTTTACATTATGGTTAATAAAAGAATTCAGCGAAATTCTATCACATTTGTTCAACTTACGTCGCTCCTATTTCAGATAGCGTATTGGGCTAAGCGGCATCTCAAAGCGCATGAAATGGCGAGTAAAATGCAATACTAAACTTCTAGGATAAGGCAAACAGAGACCCGATTAGTTCATTTTATATTTTGGTTAATATAAGAATTCAGGGATTTTGTATCACATTTGTTCAATTTACGTCGCTCCTAATTCAGATAGCGTATTCGGCTAAGCGGCATCTCAAAGCGCATGAAATGGAGAATGAAATGCACTCTTAAACTTTTAGGCTAGGGCGAACAGAGACCCGATCAGATCATTTTACATTATGGTTAATAAAAGAATTCAGCGAAATTCTATCACATTTGTTCAGCTTACGTCGCTCCTATTTCAGATAGCGTATTGTGCTAGGCGGCATCTCAAAGAGCATGAAATGGCGAGTAAAATGCACTATGAGACTTCTATGGTAGGGCGAACAGAGACCCGATTAGATCATTTTATATTATGGTTAATTAATGAATTCAGCAAAATTCTATCACATTTGTTCAATTTACGTCGCTCCTATTTCAGATAGCGTATTGGGCTAAGCGGCATCTCAAAGCGCATGAAATGGCGAGTAAAATGCACTATTAAACTTCTAGGATAAGGCAAACAGAGACCCGATTAGATCATTTTATATTACGGTTAATATAAGAATTCAGCGTAATTCTATCACATTTGTTCAATTTACGTCGCCCCTATTTCAAATAGCGTATTGTGCTAAGCGGCATCTCAAAGCGCATGAAATGGCGAGTGAAATGCACTATTAGACTTCTATGGTAGGGCGAACAGAGACATGATTAGATCATTTTACATTAAGGTTAATATAAGAATTCAGGGAAATTCTATCACATTTGTTCAATTTACGTCGCTCCTATTGCAGATAGCGTATTGGGCTATGCGGCAGCTTAAAGCACATGAAATGGCGAGTAAAATGCACTATCAAACTTCTATGATAGGGCAAACAGAGGCCCGATTACATCATTTTATATTACGGTTAATATAAGAATTCAGCGAAATTCTATCACATTTGTTCAACTTACGTAGCTCCTATTTCAGATACCGTACTGGGCTAGGCGGCATCATAAAGCGCGTGGAATGGCGAGTAAAATGCACTATTAAACTTCTATGATAGGGCAATCAGAGACCCGATTAGATCATTTTATATTTTGTTTAATATAAGATTTCAGGGAAATTCTATCGTATTTGTTCAATTTACGTCGCTCCTATTTCAGAAAGCGTATTGGGCTAAGCGGCAGCTCAAAGCGCATGAAATGGCGAGTAAAATGCCATATTAAGCTTCTAGGGTAGGGCGAATAGAGACCCGATTAGATCATTTTACATTAAGGTTAATATAAGAATTCAGGGAAATTCTATCACATTTGTTCAATTTACGTCGCTCCTATTCCAGATAGCGTATTGGGCTATGCGGCACCTTAAAGCACATGAAATGGCGAGTAAAATGCACTATTAAACTTCTATGATAGGGCAAACAGAGACCCGATTATATCATTTTATATTACGGTTAATATAAGAATTCAGCGTAATTCTATCACATTTGTTCAACTTACGTCGCTCCTATTTCAGGTAGCGTACTGGGCTAGGCGGCATCTTAAAGCGCGTGGAATGGCGAGTAAAATGCACTACTAAACTTCTATGATAGGGCAATCAGAGACCCGATTAGATCATTTTATATTTTGTTTAATATAAGATTTTAGGGAAATTCTATCGCATTTGTTCAATTTACGTCGCTCCTATTTCAGATAGCGTATTGGGCTAAGCGGCATCTCAAAGCGCATGAAATGGCGAGTAAAATGCACTATTAAACTTCTAGGGTAGGGCAAGCAGAGACCCGATTACATCATCTAATATTATGGTTAATTTAAGAATTCAGCAAAATTCTATCACATTTGTTCAATTTACGTCGCTCCTATTTCAGATAGCGTATTGGGCTAAGCGGCATCTCAAAGCGCATGAAATGGCGAGTGAAATGCACTATTAGACTTTATGGTAGGGCGAACAGAGACCCGATTAGATCATTTTACATTAAGGTTAATATAAGAATTCAGGGAAATTCTATCACATTTGATCAATTTACGTCGCTCCTATTCCAGATAGCGTATTGGGCTATGCGGCATCTCAAAGCACATGAAATGGCGTGTAAAATGCACTATTAAACTTCTAGGGTAGGTGAAACAGAGACCCGATTAGATCATTTTATATTATGGTTAATTTAAGAATTCAGTGAAATTCTATCACACTTGTTCAATTTACGTCGCTCCTATTTCAGATAGCGTATTGGGCTAAGCGGCATCTGAAGGCGCATGAAATGGCGAGTGAAATGCACTATTAAACTTCTAGGGTAGGGCAAACAGAGACCCGATTAGATCATTTTATATTACGGTTAATATAAGTCTTCAGCGTAATTCTATCACATTTGTTCAACTTACGTCGCTCCTATTTCAGGTAGCGTACTGTGCTAGGCGGCATCTTAAAGCGCGTGGAATGGCGAGTAAAATGCACTATTAAACTTCTAGGATAAGGCAAACAGAGACCCGATTAGATCATTTTATATTACGGTTAATATAAGAATGCGGCGTAATTCTATCACATTTGTTCAATTTACGTCGCTGCTATTCCAGATAGCTTATTGTGCTTAGCGGCATCTCAAAGCGCATGAAATGACGAGTGAAATGCACTATTAAACTTCTAGGGTAGGGCAAACAGAGACCCGATTAGATCATTTTATATTATGGTTAATTTAAGAATTCAGCGATATTCTATCACATTTGTTCAATTTACGTCGCCCCTATTTCAGATAGCGTATTGGGCTAAGCGGCATCTGAAGGCGCATGAAATGGCGAGTGAAATGCACTATTAAACTTCTAGGGTAGGGCAAACAGAGACCCGATTAGATCATTTTATATTACGGTTAATATAAGTCTTCAGCGTAATTCTATCACATTTGTTCAACTTACGTCGCTCCTATTTCAGGTAGAGTACTGTGCTAGGCGGCATCTTAAAGCGCGTGGAATGGCGAGTAAAATGCACTATTAAACTTCTAGGATAAGGCAAACAGAGACCCGATTAGATCATTTTATATTACGGTTAATATAAGAATGCGGCGTAATTCTATCACATTTGTTCAATTTACGTCGCTGCTATTCCAGATAGCTTATTGTGCTAAGCGGCATCTCAAAGCGCATGAAATGGCGAGTGAAATGCACTATTAGACTTCTATGGTAGGGCGAACAGAGACACGATTAGATCATTTTACATTAAGGTTAATATAAGAATTCAGGGAAATTCTATCACATTTGTTCAACTTACGTAGCTCCTTTTTCAGATACCGTACTGGGCTAGGCGGCATCATAAAGCGCGTGGAATGGCGAGTAAAATGCACTATTAAACTTCTATGATAGGGCAATCAGAGACCCGATTAGATCATTTTATATTTTGTTTAATATAAGATTTCAGGGAAATGCTATCGCATTTGTTCAATTTACGTCGCTCCTATTTCAGATAGCGTATTCGGCTAAGCGGCATCTCAAAGCGCATGAAATGGCGAATAAAATGCACTCTTAAACTTCTAGGCTAGGGCGAACAGAGACCCGATCAGATCATTTTACAATATGGTTAATAAAAGAATTCAGCGAAATTCTATCACATTTGTTCAACTTACGTCGCTCCTATTTCAGATAGCGTATTGGGCTAAGCGGCATTTCAAAGCGCATGAAATGGCGAGTAAAATGCCCTATTAAACTTCTAGGATAAGGCAAACAGAGACCCGATTAGATCATTTTATATTACGGTAAATATAAGAATGCGGCGTAATTCTATCACATTTGTTCAATTTACGTCGCTGCTATTCCAGATAGCTTATTGTGCTAAGCGGCATCTCAAAGCGCATGAAATGGCGAGTGAAATGCACTATTAGAATTCTATGGTAGGGCGAACAGAGACCCGATCAGATCATTTTACATTAAGGTTAATATAAGAATTCAGGGAAATTCTATCACATTTTTTCAACTTACGTCGCTCCTATTTCAGATAGCGTATTGGGCTAAGCGGCAGCTCAAAGCGCATGAAATGGCGAGTAAAATGCAATATTAAGCTTCTAGGGTAGGGCAATCAGTGACCCGATTAGATCATTTTATATTATAGTTAATTTAAGAATTCAGCGAAATTCTATCACATTTGTTCAATTTACGTCGCTCCCATTTCAGATAGCGTATTGGGCGAAGCGGCATCTCAAAGCGCATGACATGGCGAGCAAAATGCACTATTAAACTTCTAGGGTAGGGCAAACAGAGACCCGATTAGATCATTTTATACTATGGTTAATTTAAGAATTCAGCAAAATTCTATCACATTTGTTCAATTTACGTCGCTCCTATTTCAAATAGCGAACTGGGCTATGCGGCATCTTAAAGCGCTCGGAATGGCGAGTAAAATGCACTATTAAACTTCTATGCTAGGGCAATCAGAGACCCGATTAGATCATTTTATATTTTGGTTAATTTAAGAATTGTGCGTGAGGTGAATGTGTGCCTAATGGATAACTCCGATTTGCGTTACACGCTCAATTTATTTACAATTAATATAACAGAATAAGAACAGGTATTGTCTGCGTCGCACGGTCGTACACGTGGTGAGTCGCAAGAGGTTCTGCCTCGTGTTCTCGTATGGTGACCGCGGCGCGCGGTCAGAAAACAACAGAAAAAACTCGTCGCGCAATCGGCAACCGTCGTCCGTTGCCGGTCTACGACGCGCCTGTGTTCGTACACTTTTAAAGAAAGATAGACCGTAAGCATTTAAAGAAAAGAAACTAAGCGAGGGTAATATCTCGATCTTTCACGGCAGGGATGTGGTAGCAGTGCCGTAGCTGCTACATCACCCCCCTGCCAGTGATTTACCTAATCACGAAAATCCAGCTTGAAATCTGTCGAGAAATCGTACTCGCCTACCTGCGCGGGTGGTAAATTGTGGTGTTACAATATCGCGAGATACATTTGGTTCTGTGTCGGAATTATTACAATTTTTATGTGTTAAATGATCACTTACAATATACGCGGGTTTTAACCTCTCGATTGAAATTGTGACATGTTTTCCTTGACGGTCTATTAGAAAGGTTTTATGTCCGCGGCTAATGACACGATATGGTCCATCATAAGGTTGTTGTAGAATGCCTTTCGATGCGTCGTGTCGTATGAAAACATGCTCGGAACTGGCAAGGTCTTTGTACACGAAGGTCCGCCGTGACCCATGGTGAGAACCTGCGACTGGGCTCAGATCCTGGAAATGTTGTCGCAGTTCCTTTACAAATGAAGTTGCGTCAGTGTCAGCTTCACCTGGACGCGGAGACAAGAATTCTCCAGGAAGTCGCAATGGTTCGCCGTACACCAACTCTGCTGTCGTTGCTTTTAAATCTTCCCTCCAGGCTGAACGAATACCCAGCAACGTGGTGGGAAGAATCTCTGTCCAACGTTGATTTTCATGGCAACGTATGGCTGCCTTTAACTGACGGTGGAACCTTTCCACCATCCCATTAGCCGCCGGGTGATATGCCGTAGTTCTTAGATGTCTGCTACCTGTTAACAAACTTAATTGTTTAAAAAGATTGGACTCAAACTGTCTACCTTGGTCCGTGGTGATCCTTAGCGGCGTTCCAAACCGAACAATCCACCCCTCGTAAAAGGCTCGAGCTACTGTGGCTGCTTCCTGGTCGCGGAGAGGTATTGCTTCAGGCCAGCGCGTAAAGCGATCCACGCAGGTAAGGCAATATCTGTATCCTTCGGAGACCGGTAGGATGACAATGTCCAAATGAACATGTTCGAACCTCGCCGATGGTCGCGAAAAAGAACCGAGGGGTGCTGATACGTGCCTGGTGATCTTGGAGCGTTGACATTGGATACAGTTCCGGGCCCATCTTCTGCAGTCTGTTTTGATCGATGGCCAAACGTACCTTTGCGTGATCAGTTTGACAGTGGCGTTGATTCCTGGATGCGATATTTTGTGTAGTGCGTTGAATGCAGTTTGACGAAACGATTTTGTGAGGAAAGGGCGAACGGTGTCTGTAGATATGTCACAGTAAATTTGTTGTGTACTTCCAGGAATGGATATGCGTTTTAAATTCAAACCGGTGTTGCTTTGTAAGTACGTCAGTAATTCCTCGTCTTCTTCTTGCGATTTGGCCAGCATTTCAAAATCCAAAGTCTCTTCGATTTCGTCCACTCTTGACAACGCATCGGCGACAACGTTATCTCGACCTGCTACGTGGCGGATGTCCGTTGAGAATTCACTAATGAAGCTGAGATATCGAAATTGTCTTGGGGTGAATTTTTCTGGTTTCTGTTGGAAAGCGTAAATGATTGGTTTATGGTCTGTGAAGATAGTGAAAGTTCTTCCCTCGATCATATGACGGAAATATTTGACTGCGAGATAGATAGCGAGTAATTCTCTGTCGTATGTAGCGTATTTCTGTTCTGTTGAGCTGAGTTTTTTTGAAAAGAAACCCAGTGGTTCCCAATTATCACCGATGCGTTGTTGAAGCGCGGCGCCAACAGCAGAATTCGAGGCGTCGCATATGATGGCCAATGGTGCGTCGATTTCAGGGTGTGTTAGTAGAGTAGCCTCTACTAACGCCTTTTTAGAGTCTTCAAATGCTGCGGTGGCGTCTGGTGTCCAATTTACAGGTGCGCTGCCTTTTATATTGTCCGCCAGCATGTCGTTCAGAGGTGCATGTACCTGTGCGGCTTTAGGTATGAAACGTCTATAAAAATTTACCATACCTAAAAACTGCCGTAATTGTTTCGCTGTGGTCGGCCGTGGATACTTTAAAATGGCCTCAACCTTTTCGGTGGATGGTCGGGTGCCTGATTCCGACACCAGGTAGCCTAAAAATTTTAACTCCGTCCTTCCGAAGATACATTTTGCAGTATTTATCACTATACCGTATTGTTTTAGCCGTTCAAAAACTATCTTGAGGTGTTGAAGGTGTTCCTCTTCGGATGTTGAAGCCACCAGTATGTCGTCAATGTATGCGAAACAAAAGTTCAAACCTCGCAACGCTTCATCGATAAAGCGCTGAAAGGTTTGAGCCGCGTTGCGTAACCCAAACGACATGAACGGAAATTCGAATAATCCGAAAGGAGTGGTAATAGCTGTCTTCGGAATATCTTCGGGTGCAACGGGGATTTGGTTGTAAGCTCGAACGAGATCAATGGTAGAAAAAATTTTCTTACCCCGCAAAGTTTGTGTAAAATCTTCAATATGCCTGACGGGATATCGGTCCGGCAAGGTCCTGGCGTTGAGAGCACGATAATCGCCACATGGTCTCCATTCGTCACTTCCTTTTTTGGGTACCATGTGCAAAGGTGACGACCAGCTACTCTCCGACGGTCGGGTTGTTCCTAATCGCGACATGGTTTCAAATTCCTTTTTGGCTGCCTGTAGCCTACCTGGTGCAAGACGCCGTGGTTTGCAGGTAACAGGTGGACCTGGTGCAGTACGAATGTGGTGCATCGTGCTGTGTTTTGGTTCGGAAGGTGTTCCTTCCGGTTTCGTAATTTCGGGAAATCGCTGGAGTAGAACATGATAAGCGGATTCCCCGAAGACTGTTTTGATGCTCGGGACGGCTTCACGGGCAGGCATTCCTCGTGTCGAGAGAGACGTCACTTGATCTAAGAGACGGCGATTGCGAACGTCTACCATTAGTCCGAAGTGAGCGAGGAAATCGACCCCGATTATGGGCCTGGAGACGTCGGCGATTACGAATCTCCATGTGAAAACCCGACGTAACCCTAAATTGAGAGTTAAAGTCGTAGTCCCGTACGTTGCGATGGTGGTGCCATTTGCTGCGGAAAGCTCGTAGGATGATTTTTCGCGCCGTCCTCGGATCATTGCTCGTGGAAAAACACAGAGGTCGGCGCCTGTGTCGACCAAAAATTGCGTCTTCGTGTCGTGATCGATGACGAAGAGACGGCGTAAAGTCGGGCTGGGGTCGCTAGCCGTCGTTAACGACTGCCCGGAATGTTTCCCGCCTGGAAGGTGCACGGCTTAATGCAGTCCCTTGCGTCGGTACCGAAACTCCAGTGGTACCAGCAAATTCCATCCTTGCCATGTGTGCGCTTCCTCGATCGAGATCCGGAACGGCTCCGAGGACGTGAACGGGATCGAGGCTCCCTATCTCTCCGCGAGGTACGATCGCTCGTCATTTCTTGACGAAGCGCCGCTATTTCTTCTCGTAGCGACAGAACGAGCTGCGACATTTTCAGTTGCAATAAAGCCTCGAGGGACCTACCTGCGTCGATTTCCTGCGGCGCCGGGGGTGACGCTTCGGCAATTTGATGGCGATGAGGCCTGGCATCGGTGATAGCGTCCGCCAGCTCGGCCACTTTGTCCAGTTCCGTGTCCTTCTGCGTGGCTAAAATTACCTGCGTGCTCGTCGGTAACCTCCCTAGCCAAAGGGTTCGCAATAAGGCGTCTGATACTTGCGTCCCGGCTAGGCTGCGCAGATGCCTCAAAAATTGCGAAGGTTTCCGATCGCCTATTTCCTCATGCTCCAGGAGGCGTCGCGTCTTCTGCTCTTGAGACACGCTCAAACGTCGGATCAGCTCGGTTTTTAGTTTTTCATACTGACCGGTCGCTGGCGGGTTCATTATTATGTCTCGAACCTCTGTGGCGTAACGTGGATCCAGGGCACTCAGGATATACCCGAACCTGGTGCTGTCGGTGGTCACTCCGGATACCTCGAAACTCCTTTCCACCATGCTGAACCACATTTCCGGATCGCTAGGACAAAAATCCGGTATACGAACGGCGACTCTTTCTATCGACGCTCTGCTCGCGGAGGCCTTGGCAGGGATATCCATGTTCATGGCTGTATTGCTGCTTCAGCGGAGAGATCACTTACACTTTTAGCAGTTCTGCGCGAATTACACTATTGTATAAAAAGTTCACGGAAGTCTTTAAAAAAAATACAGTCGATGGAGAGAAGAGAAAAAAAAAAATTGTCTTGTCACGATCACGATCACGATCACAATCACTTCACGATCACGTCGCGATCACGTCGGGGTCACCAATAATTGAGGTGAATGTGTGCGTAATGGATAACTCCGATTTGCGTTACACGCTCAATTTATTTACAATTAATATAACAGAATAAGAACAGGTATTGTCTGCGTCGCACGGTCGTACACGTGGTGAGTCGCAAGAGGTTCTGCCTCGTGTTCTCGTATGGTGACCGCGGCGCGCGGTCAGAAAACAACAGAAAAAACTCGTCGCGCAATCGGCAACCGTCGTCCGTTGCCGGTCTACGACGCGCCTGTGTTCGTACACTTTTAAAGAAAGATAGACCGTAAGCATTTAAAGAAAAGAAACTAAGCGAGGGTAATATCTCGATCTTTCACGGCAGGGATGTGGTAGCAGTGCCGTAGCTGCTACATGCGAAATTCTATCACATTTGTTCAATTTACGTCGCTGCTAATTCAGATAGCGTACTGGGCTAGGCGGGATCTTAAAGCGCGTGGAATGGCGAGTAGAATGCACTACTAAACTTCTATGATAGGGCAATCAGAGACCCGATTAGATCATTTTATATTTTGTTTAATATAAGATTTCAGGGAAATTCTATCACATTTGTTCAATTTACGTCGCTCCTATTTCAGATAGCGTATTGGGCTAAGCGGCATCTCAAAGCGCATGAAAGGTCGAGTGAAATGCTCTATAAGACTTCTATGGTAGGGCGAACAGAGACCCGATTAGATCATTTTACATTGAGGTTAATATAAGAATTCACGGAAATTCTATCACATTTGTTCAATTTACGTCGCTCCTATTTGAGATAGCGTATTGGGCTAAGCGGCATCATAAAGCGCGTGGAATGGCGAGTAAAATGCACTACTAAACTTCTATGTTAGGGCAATCAGAGACCCGATTAGATCATTTTATATTTTGTTTAATATAAGATTTCAGGGAAATTCTATCGCATTTGTTCAATTTACGTCGCTCCTATTTCAGATAGCGTATTCGGCTAAGCGGCATCTCAAAGCGCATGAAATGGCGAGCAAAATGCACTATTAAACTTCTAGGGTAGGGCAATCAGTGACCCGATTAGATCATTTTATATTATAGTTAATTTAAGATTTCAGCGAAATTCTATCACATTTGTTCAATTTACGTCGCTCCTATTTCAGATAGCGTATTGGGCTAAGCGGCATCTCAAAGCGCATGAAATGGCGAGTAAAATGCAATACTAAACTTCTAGGATAAGGCAAACAGGGACCCGATTAGATCATTTTACATTAAGGTTAATATAAGTATTCAGCGAGATTCTATCACATTTGTTCAATTTACGTCGCTTCTATTTCAGACAGCGTACTGGGCTAGGCGGCATCTCAAAGCGCATGAAATGGCGTGTAAAATGCACGATTAAACTTCTAGGGTAGGGCAAACAGAGACCCGATTAGATCATTTTATATTTTGGTTAATATAAGAATTCAGCGAAATTCTATCACATTTGTTCAATTTACGTCGCTCCTATTTCAGGCAGCTTACTGGGCTTAGCGGCATCTCAAAGCGCATGAAATGGCGAACAAAATGCACTATTGAACTTCTAGGCTAGGGCGAACAGAGACCAGATTAGATCATTTTATATTTTGGTTAATATAAGAATTCTGCGAAATTCTATCACATTTGTTCAATTTACGTCGCCCCTATTTCAAATAGCGTATTGTGCTAAGCGGCATCTCAAAGCGCATGAAATGGCGAGTGAAATGCACTATTAGACTTCTATGGTAGGGCGAACAGAGACATGATTAGATCATTTTACATTAAGGTTAATATAAGAATTCAGGGAAATTCTATCACATTTGTTCAATTTACGTCGCTCCTATTGCAGATAGCGTATTGGGCTATGCGGCAGCTTAAAGCACATGAAATGGCGAGTAAAATGCACTATCAAACTTCTATGATAGGGCAAACAGAGGCCCGATTACATCATTTTATATTACGGTTAATATAAGAATTCAGCGTAATTCTATCACATTTGTTCAACTTACGTAGCTCCTATTTCAGATACCGTACTGGGCTAGGCGGCATCATAAAGCGCGTGGAATGGCGAGTAAAATGCACTATTAAACTTCTATGATAGGGCAATCAGAGACCCGATTAGATCATTTTATATTTTGTTTAATATAAGATTTCAGGGAAATTCTATCGTATTTGTTCAATTTACGTCGCTCCTATTTCAGAAAGCGTATTGGGCTAAGCGGCATCTCAAAGCGCATGAAATGGCGAGTAAAATGCAATACTAAACTTCTAGGATAAGGCAAACAGGGACCCGATTAGATCATTTTACATTAAGGTTAATATAAGTATTCAGCGAGATTCTATCACATTTGTTCAATTTACGTCGCTTCTATTTCAGACAGCGTACTGGGCTAGGCGGCATCTCAAAGCGCATGAAATGGCGTGTAAAATGCACGATTAAACTTCTAGGGTAGGGCAAACAGAGACCCGATTAGATCATTTTATCTTTTGGTTAATATAAGAATTCAGCGAAATTCTATCACATTTGTTCAATTTACGTCGCTCCTATTTCAGGCAGCTTACTGGGCTTAGCGGCATCTCAAAGCGCATGAAATGGCGAACAAAATGCACTATTGAACTTCTAGGCTAGGGCGAACAGAGACCAGATTAGATCATTTTATATTTTGGTTAATATAAGAATTCTGCGAAATTCTATCACATTTGTTCAATTTACGTCGCCCCTATTTCAAATAGCGTATTGTGCTAAGCGGCATCTCAAAGCGCATGAAATGGCGAGTGAAATGCACTATTAGACTTCTATGGTAGGGCGAACAGAGACATGATTAGATCATTTTACATTAAGGTTAATATAAGAATTCAGGGAAATTCTATCACATTTGTTCAATTTACGTCGCTCCTATTGCAGATAGCGTATTGGGCTATGCGGCAGCTTAAAGCACATGAAATGGCGAGTAAAATGCACTATCAAACTTCTATGATAGGGCAAACAGAGGCCCGATTACATCATTTTATATTACGGTTAATATAAGAATTCAGCGTAATTCTATCACATTTGTTCAACTTACGTAGCTCCTATTTCAGATACCGTACTGGGCTAGGCGGCATCATAAAGCGCGTGGAATGGCGAGTAAAATGCACTATTAAACTTCTATGATAGGGCAATCAGAGACCCGATTAGATCATTTTATATTTTGTTTAATATAAGATTTCAGGGAAATTCTATCGTATTTGTTCAATTTACGTCGCTCCTATTTCAGAAAGCGTATTGGGCTAAGCGGCAGCTCAAAGCGCATGAAATGGCGAGTAAAATGCCATATTAAGCTTCTAGGGTAGGGCGAATAGAGACCCGATTAGATCATTTTACATTAAGGTTAATATAAGAATTCAGGGAAATTCTATCACATTTGTTCAATTTACGTCGCTCCTATTCCAGATAGCGTATTGGGCTATGCGGCACCTTAAAGCACATGAAATGGCGAGTAAAATGCACTATTAAACTTCTATGATAGGGCAAACAGAGACCCGATTATATCATTTTATATTACGGTTAATATAAGAATTCAGCGTAATTCTATCACATTTGTTCAACTTACGTCGCTCCTATTTCAGATAGCGTATTGGGCGAAAA